>JABASH010004522.1:0-13849 GCA_019776445.1 Tomocerus maximus | reverse complement strand
ATTGATTATTTGTAATGATGTGAAATACACACCCCTATCCCTATTGCATTAACACGTGGATCTGTATATATAAAATGACTTTAAATGACTATACATAAAGTAATTAACATTGTAGTTAATGCAACCTAAGTTATAAGGTTGCATTTGTAATTTTGATGTTCCATTTTGCATTGCATAATGTTCATAAGTTAGTACTAATTAGTGCTACACACACGACACACGGGTAGTTACACACAATTTGAAAGTATAAAAGATATTTCAATCGAAAAACCAAACGTTTTTTGTCCAATTTTTTTATAAAATAGTTAAAACGGATGGAACGTCATGGTAATGGCTGTTCAATGATACTGTCGAGTTATGTTGTGAATGTTGTGATGTAATTTTGGAAAAAAACGATTAGGCCGTCTCAAGGCTCCCCCCACTCCAGATAAAAATGATGAGTCTATTTCCTTAGTCAAATTCTTGTACTTTCCTTATTATTCAATGACATGAATTCACTATTAACTTTTCCTGTGTAGATTGTGAAGTTGAATAGATAGTCAAAAAATGCCTCTATTTCCGTACGGCCCTCCCGTTTCAGAAGAAATAGTTGGTTTGTCATACTATGAAAATTCTACTGCGGAGGCAGATATTCCTATCCCTCTTGAATCTGTTTCTGTAAATTCTGTAGTAGTTCATTCGGCAGCTCAAGTTGACATTCGGCAAAAGTATGTTTACTCTAGGAATGAGAGTGCAGACTGTGCTTACACGTTCCCTTTAGTCCCTGACCTAACGGTGACACGATTCCGAATTGAAATCAATGACCAAATTCGTAGAGGAGTCGTTAAGGCAAATGAAGAAGCTAAGAAACAATACTTAAAAGCTCTGGAAGCACACAGAATGAATCTTTTAAGGGAAGTTAAAACAGATGAAGAAGTTTTCAGAGTAGGTTTTTTACATTTCCAACAGTTGAACTACAATAATTAAAAATAATTGCAACTTGCTCTAATAATTGCTGATAAAATTTTGAATGCACTTTTTAGATTGATATTGGCAGTATTGAACCTAAAGATGAAATAACTGTGTACTTAACTTATATAACTGAGTTAAAAAATGAAATTGGAACAGAAGCAATCAAATTTCTTATTCCGAAGACAGTATTTCCTAATCATATTAATGCAGGAGAGAAGGGGACCAGCTCTTCTAGGAGTAGGTCGAAATCGTCAGGACATGGATATGTAGCGATAAGAGTGACTGTGGCTCTAGAAGGACATCTTGCTAAACTGGAGAGTCCTTCTCATAATGTGAGCATCAGTAAAATTGAGCCGATACCTGAAAAGATATCTTGGACAAGAGCATTCGTTGATGTGGGTGCAAAAATAAAGGATATGAATAGAGATTTCGTTCTTCTAATCACACCGGAGGATGTTGATAAACCCAGAGTTTATACCGAAGTAGGTTTTACGCGTTGATTTGGCTTACTTTGATAAAATGTAAATTAAGAAACTTATTTTATTCTTAGCGAATCGATGAAAACGCAATTGCAGTAATGGCCCACTTAATTCCTCGAATTGAATCCGATGACCAGAAAGTTGAATTGATAATAGCTTTTGATCGCTCTAATTTTTCTAATTTGGAAGGGAATCTATTAAAATTTATTGAAACGGCTCTTCTGGTAATTTTAAACATTCTTATGAGCTCCTAATCCCAATTTATACACTCTACATCTTGTCAATTATTTATGCGCCAGACGTTTCTCCATTCAATTCCTGTGGACTCTTATTTCAATATTGTCGGATTTGGGACTATGTACGAATTTCTGTTTCATGATAGTGTTCAAAACAGCGAAGATTCTCTATCTAAAGCGGTGGAACATATTAAAAGTATAAAAATGTTATGCGAATATTGACAAAAGTATTATTTTTTAGTTAGTTGTATTTGGTTGCTTAAAATAGTAGGTAATTGGTTTCTTAAATCACAAATTGTGACTTAGATGTCCCTGCTGAAGTGGATAACACTCATCTGTATGATTTGGTACAAGGTGTTTTCAGTAAAAATGCTATTCCAGGTCATCTCCGACAAGTGTTTTTACTTACTGGTAGTCAGGTATAGTTTTTGTCACTGAGCTAAATCCCAAGAATCCTTTGATCACAAGTTAAATTTTCAAGACTGATATGGTCTAAGTATAAGAGCCTAGAGTTTTCAGGTTTTTAAATGAAATAATAATGCATTCCTAATTCTGAACAGATTTCCAATGCTGATAAAGTCTTAGCACTCATAAATTCGTACTGTCATAACACAAGATTTTTCGCTTTGGGAATTGGAGAATGTGTGTCACAATCACTTGTAAATAATATTGCTAAAGTTGGAAACGGCAGTGCACAATTTGTAAAGGAAAATGAGCAAATTGACCATAAGCTTTTAGATCAGCTTAAAATTGCCCTCCAACCTTCTCTCACTGGTAAATTGCATTTACGATTGAAATAAGTTAATGCAAAAAATGTTAGACTTTAATTATGTTAATTTATTGGATTTAGATATACATGTGAAATGGAATGGACTGGAGAAGCCTCTTGGAAATGAAAATCATCAATCTCCTGATAAAATTCCTCCAATTCGTAATGGACTTCCACTAATAATTTACGGAATCTTTTCAGAAGGAATTCCTACAGGAATTTCTATTACTGCCAATAGTCCGGATGGAAATCGTTCAGTGAAAGTTCCGGTAATAAATCGGGGAATGCCTTTGCTAAAAAGAATATATATGTTTTAGTCACGATAACTGATGTTGGTCATGTTATTTCAGATAGATGATGAAAGGGATACAGGAGATTTACTCCTGATCAGTAAAATGGCAGCAATAAAAGTAATTCGGGAATTAGAAAAACACATTGATATTGTCACTGATATTTCAACTTGTTACGGAAAAGGAAATGCGCCCAGCACTAAAATAACACTCTACCAGCAGAGAATTAAAGATGAAATCATTTATCTGGGTTGTGGAAACGGTAATCTATGGATTAAGTCCTTTAAGTACAATAAAGCTCTTACATTCAAAAAGAGACTTTCAGAAAATGTTTTCTTTTTCATGCAGGAATAGTTTCAAAATACACAACATACGTCATGATCGACGATTCTATAAAAACAGCAGAAAATTTCCACGGAACAATTCAGCAAAGAAACATTCCATTACAACCAAGAAGCTCGTGCAAAAAATCCTACTGCTGCATAGACGCTCAATATACTTGTCTAGAATGTCTGGGTGTTGACAGACCGAATAATGATGGTTTACCAGGACCGTCTAGATCTTGTACTCGTGAATTGCCTGCAAACCCACAAAATAGCCTGGGAGAGACGGACTTGAGATCATTGCTGAATGATAACAAAGTTCTTCTGCGTTCCTCTAAAAGCCTTTGTGCGAAAAAGTCGGAAAATATTGAAAAATATATCAATGTTGATAGCTTTAGACAAGAATTAGATATAGACGGCTTTAGAGATGATTTGTCTACAATGAGAAGTGCATCTCAATTCAATATCTTCGATTTTGATTCGGACGATGATGAATATGCGGAGGAAAGCTTGGCTAATAATCCTCTTTTTGCTATTGCTAATCTTCAAGCTTATTCAGGATATTTCCTCCTCACAAACGAACTCTGTGTGGCAATGTCAATTTCTGAACTATATTTTCTGGAATTGGGTTCGTATTTCCGTATTACATATATTTTACATAATTAATTGCCTAGTAAAAACTGTCAGATACCACAATCCGATGTTTGAAAAAGAGTCAGTTCGAGTAAAGAAAGATGGATTTAAATATTGTCCTACAATTTTTATTTACAGAGGCTCAAAATCATAACTGGGACTTAACAGCTTGGGCTACTGTATTGGCCATTTTGTACATGTCAACTAAATTACTACATCTAAAACGATCCTGGGAGTTAATGGTTATCAAAGCCGAGAAATGGTTGAATACGAATCATTCTGATTCTTGGCATCCCATGATCCCAGCTGCACGAACTTTATTTCGCTAATATATTCACATAGTTTAATTACAGTTACAATACTTATTCCAAATCTTAATCGAACGATAGCTTTGCTTGCATGAAAATTGAAAACCTAACCAAAAATAAATTTTACATCCCAAAATCCTCGAGTCAGTAATTTTTTATCATTTTCTTTTTATTTGGCATACCTTAACATAACAGTGTCATCAATCAGTCTATAATATGATTGAATATGTTGTCTCAAGCCTCAGCCCACCCCCGTCGATACCGATTTCATAATGATCACCACATACAAGATATACATTTACTATTTGCCGAAACAATAGAATTAATATTTGTTTTCCGGTAAATGCTAATTAGTTTACATTTGATAAACAATAAAAGGTTAAATAACGAAATATCATTATTTTTTTTGTTATGGTTCTGCCCTTCTGGCTACACTGATCCAAATTAGTCCCTTTCTTACATAATAGCTTGTAGTCAAATGTTTGTGTTGCATTAAAAGTAATACAATCCCTTAAGTATAGTATGATTAATCGGAAAAATGTCAATTTAACCAAAAATCATAGAGGGATGCTATGATGGACGGAGCAGAGGTTTATGACAGAACTCATGAAGTTTTGTTGAAGTAAAATTTCTTGGTGAAACCGATATTAGTATACGGACAAATCTGTTTTTCTCCGTCCTCTCCCACCCTAGTTTTCATGATTTGAGCAACCTACGTAGAATTGAAAAGTTTGTCTTAATGTAGAATTCTGAAAGACAATTAATAATAAATCTATAAATTGATTCAGGTAAATTAGTAATACCAAATTAAGTAATTCACAAATGTCAAATTGATGTTGATACTTCCTTAGTGTCTCGCTAAGTATTTGAATGAACCAGGAGCCGGCATCCGTTTCTCTATAAGCGTAATGTCCTGTCGTGTTACAAACAAAATGATAAATTCTGATTACCTATACGAAATCGTGAAGTGTAAAAGAGAAACTGGTTACATACCTTCGAGAGTCGAGTAGCAAACAAGCATATCAGTCCATGTTGGAATAGTCGTATGGTTGGTATTTGAGTCTGTAAAAGTCCTAGCCTATAAATGACAAAGTATCTAAAAGTCATTTTGTTCAGCTACTAAAGTATAAAGTAAATAAAAATTACTTGTATGGATGGTAAAGGACTGTCCACTTCAGTTCCATAATCGGTGAAATCCCCCCTGGGTGATTATATAGACCAATCAATGCTTTCAGATTACATGAATTGTTAAAAAGCAACACGATCTTACCGACAAAACTGGAAGAAAAATAATTTTGGTTTGCCCTTCAATTGGGGACAGTTTACATTTGTGAATTTTTCAAGAATGTCTCGCTTAATGTTGATGACAGCTCTGTCTCTCGTGTAGATATTGTCTCCTTCATCCCCATGACTCATTACAGAGACAATAGAACTGTCCACCGGATTTTTCCTGAAATTGTCTTTGAATTCTTCTAACACGAGTGCAAATTGCTACAAATCAGACAAATGTTTTCTTCCTTAGTAGATATATCTATAATAATATATTATAATATTATCAGCTTTTGAAAAATGATTACAGATGCAGTCAAGTCCTCAATGGCATAGACAAGATAGCCGAGGTCTTGAAACAATTTTGATAATTGTTCTGTATCATGACTAGCTCCTTCTCTAAACATTTGTTTACTGTGATCGAATGAAATTATGTTAATAATCAAAGCATATCCTTTCGGGGAAGACTGTAGACTGTATGGCTGGAAGAAAATCAACTTATTTCATGACACAACCCAAATAATCTTTCCTCAATTTGTTTTTGATTAAGACAACGGTATGTCAACTTACCTTTAAATACTCCAAAATTTCCAAATCTGTGTTTGGTTCATGTAAATTGAATGGATGTTCAGGATTAGGGAAATTATTGCTGAAAGGAACTACTCCAATTCCATGTTGTGAAATATTAGTCTGTGGTGCCGTGGGAAGTCTTTGCATCGGGGTTAGGAGCAATGGAGAAGACACACTTAGCTGGTTAAAGCTGTTTGCAGCTTCTTCCAAGTAACTTCCTGTCAAATCCATCGCGTCAGATACAACTGAGCCTGAAAATCTGGAATTCTCTTCCGTCCGCAAAATGTCATCTCGTAGAATTCCCCCATTGTGCACAAGAATGTCCGCTGCGAAATTTTGGTCTGTCTTTCTTAGAGCATTCACAACAGCTTTGTATGCACTAGGTCCTTTTTGAACTATTTTGAAGTAGAATTCAGAGGATCTTTCATATTTTGGACCTTTCCCTAACTGTAAACGAACAAAAGTTGAATTAAGATTATATGTAGTGTAATAAAATATTGTCTGTTAACTATGTCTTACGATAACATCCTTTTCATACGGACTCAAAAGATTTTTTTGTACAAAAATATCCAAAAACGAAGAGTGGCAATCAGTGTTTTCACACAGTGACGATAAATTACTTCTTATTATCTTTTGAAATATTTTATCCCTTTTCATCGTCATTTTCGAAACTACACAATAAAATGTGAGCAAACCTGTAATTAAAATTTAAACTAACTTTTAAGTATGTTTAATAGTATGACTGCTATGCTGATACTATTTGATTTCAATCATTCAATAGCCTGTAGTCTCTACCTATGCGAACGAGTTGTTTGCAATAAATATTATCTGTATAATAGACGATAACATTCCCATCCAAATAGGCTTATCTTTTGTATATGTATGTACCATATACCAAATATAACTACAAATCATACATTTTCAGCTCAATGTTCGCCATCGGGCCATTATCATTATCATGTCAATAATATGTACTATGTGTGTACAAACCTAAATAATCAAGCTATCCGTACCATGTGTAATCGCTATAATAATCAGTTTTGAATTAAGGTATCATGGCTAATTTCCCCGTTATAGCACAAGAATAAAGTTATAAATTTTAATCTTATCATTTCGGACTGAAAAAATAAGTTCATCAAGTAGGTAAAGTAGAATAAGAGCATTATTTCCTGTTGTGACAGATTTAATTTGACCAATGCCTAATTTTATTATTTCGAAAAAATCAGAAATAAAAAAACTCCTTCCTTGCATTCAGCAAAAGTAAGTTCCTATAGAAATATTTGATGATCAAAAATAAATGACTGAATGATGAGTAGGTATCAAATGACTTGGATAAAAACAAGCTCTCAAGAAAATATGAAAATATTGTGTCAAAATAATTTCGAGGGAGAGGTCAGCTCACTTTCCGTCTCCAAACTTGTCAATTTCATTCCGTTTCCGAACTTGTCAATTTCATCTTTTGTGTCGTCTCTAAAAGTTTCACTATAAAAGCGTATATCCCTGAGGATTGTATCTCGTCTCAACAATGGTCAGAAATCGAAGAATCGTAGAAAAGAAAAAGAAGCGAATTTCCAAGTTACTCCCACAAAAACCGAAAAAACCATCCAGCGGATTTGGAGCTTTTTTAAGAGAATTCTGGCCATCTCTTGCACGTCCAGACAGAGTAAGTTTTCTCCAATTTTCTTTTCCTAGTAAAGCCGAAATTATGGAAGAAAAATGAGAAAAGTGGTGGATTGTTGGGGGATGAGTCCAGAGGCGGGATATCGTGTCGTTTTCCTGGTCTTCCGAATAGATTTACCGAGATTACTGTTTGTTTTATTCGTTGCCATTAGTGTTACATTGATTTTATTTACCTATATTACAAATATCTATTTATGTATGTACATTTTTTACATATTTATAGACTCGGCAGTCCCTGAGAGACGCTGCCACGCAATGGCGGGCATTGACTCCGCAACAAAAAGATCGCTACCGAGAAATGGTTGCCGCAGACAGAACGCGCTATGACGAACAAATGACTCTGTGGAAACGTCAAAAGGCATTTCTTACTAGACCGGCCTCTATGTACGCCATGTTTGTCAAAGAAGTATGGCAGGTAAGCAAAAAGGGGCAAAAGCGTTTTCCCTGGAGATTTGACAATGACAGATTTTATGACTTCTTTATTCCTTATTTTTAATTGCAGCGTGAAAGAAACAATAACACCGCTGGTCTGAGTATCCGGCAAGTGGCGACAATGGCATCCGCTGAATGGAGAGCTTTGACCCCTGAAGCCAGACAACCCTACACTGACCGATATACAAGAGCCAGACAAAACTACGTGCTTTCAATCCGGGATTTCAAAGCCGGCCTTGCAGTACAATATATTATTTTCACATTCCTACGTTCTATTTCAAATCTACTACTATACATATACATTATTTACATTTTCCGTGGCAGTTTTTACTATTAACTATTTAATTGTAGGTCAATTTGGACAGACAGCTGGATACAACTGAAAACTACGTTCCTTTACTTCCCCCACAACCCAACGAAGCTGAATTTGAATTCGATGAAAACGAAGAAGATTTTGGAGACGACGACGACGTAATGATTCTTGATGATGACGCTTGGTGATGAAGAAGACGAAAAATCACATGAAATTTTCTTGCTAATCTGTGCTAACCTGCTAACTTCTAAACACCTATATTATGTGCTACTTCTAAAAATTAGATCAACTTTAATGATAATATTATAGTGAATGAAAATCCAAGTGCTGTGACTACTATTTTTATATGTAAATGTGACTACTATACGTGACTGCCTGTGTAAATATGCAAACTGATGTTTAAAATGCATTTATTACAAACAAATTCTATTGATATGCATGTTTAATAAATTGAAATAATGCTAACAAAATAGGCTGCAATTTTAGATTATATTTTAATTCCAAGCTTTCGATAAAATCATGAAAATGAATATCCGTGATAGTCATGTCATTTCAATTTCACTCACACGAACAAAGCTTACATTGCATATAGACTAAAGTAAGGTTAGGAAAGCCTGAGTCAGGACTAGCGGTATAATATGAGAAAAAATTTCTCAGAATTCCATATTTTGTGTAAATTAAAGTGACAATAAAACCGAATTTTCATAAGAAAAACGGATTTCTACCTTTTATAGCTCGTTAAATACTTTCGGATCCAATCATGAAGTCTAATAGTAATGGTAATAAAGTCTATAAGCATTTAAGCATGCAGTTATACTTAATTTTAAACAGCTTGTGTAAAATATTTTGTAATTTTCCTAACTGATAAATGCATTTACTTTTTTTCAGAGACGAAAAAGAAATTTGAAGAATTTATAAGTGCCAATGAAGGTCGATCTCCAGCTATTGCAGCTGTGAAAACATTGTTGTATCTCATAAAAAATAATAAAGGTACTGAGAAAGTCGTAGACAGATTAGATGGCAGATAATTTAATAACTATATTTTAATTGCTCTTTTTGATTTTAATTTTTAGGAACTACTGTAAATGGAACTATCTCAGAGTTACGCGAGGCAGTTGAGGAAATGGAGAAAATCACAGGAAAATCAAAATTAGCTGTTTCAAATGCCTGTGCTCAAGCAGTGCGATTTGTAACCCTGAATTTAGCGACAATTGAGTCAAGGGTAATTTTAATTCCTATTTATCACTGGAGAAATATATTTAGGAGTTATCTAATAATTGAATTTATGTAGGATATGTCCGCATGCACCATACACATGGAAGAACAGGGTCGGAAGTATTTAGGAAGATGTGAAAAATCCATATCCCGAGTTGCTAAACGCGGGTCAAGATTCATTTTTGATGGAGCTGTAAGAATGTTAAAACTTCTTGTAAAGCATAATGTAATTGCGATTTTCAAAGGTGAATTGTATTAACTTTTACCCGTTTTTTTTCAGAGAGTGATGGTTCATTCAGATTCTCGTGTAGTCCTTGAAACACTAAGAGCAGTATCCGAAAATATGCAATTCTCAGTTTACATTGTCTGTAACAAACGCCTTGAAGAAAATTACAGGTAAATAGGATACACATGAAACGTTTGCTATAATTTCTTCACTATTTCCCCACGGAGTATCGTCAATCGTAACAATCTGACAATGTCTTTAGGGAACAATTAAAAGAGAGGACAAATATAGAATTCCATACAATTCATGATGCCGAAGTGGGTTACAGAATGGAAAATATTGATTTAGTCATGGTGGGTGCTGAAGCGGTTGTTAAAAATGGTGGTATCATTAATAAGGTACTTATATAAAAAGCGTAAACTAAAATACTAAGTTTAATAACTTGCGGATACCTAAAATATTTTTAATTGCATAAAATTCTTTGTTTCTAAAAGGTGGGAACTCTTCCTTTGGCAATCTGCGCAAAAGAAATGAACAAGCCTTTGTATGTATTAGCTGAAAGTTTCAAATTCTCACTTCTTTATCCTTTAAACCAGGAAGATATTCCCCAAATCTATCAAGTAATTGCATAGTTAACATAACTTAAAAACTGTATTCTTTTGGGTTTTTAGTTCTAATTCTTATTGTTGTCAACAGGAAGGAGAAGAAGGGCATGTACGCGTGGACTACACCTTACCTAAGTACATTACACTTCTAGTGACAGACCGGGGTTTGCTCACGCCCACTGCAGTTTGTGACGAGTTAATTGAAATGTACATATGACGAATCGAAGGAAGAATTTCTGTGTTATAAATAAAATTCTAAAAGCAAATTAAATTCCACTTGAAAGAGTGAGAATTTATTTTCAGTTCTGTTTTCTACTTAAAAATTTTCTTTTTTTAATTGACATTGACATATTAGTTAGCTGTTGTGTGCTAATAATAGTAATTCCTTGATCTCATTTTTAAAATAACGCATTGTTGTATTGGCTGCATCTTGATTAGGTATGACATCCTTGCTTGCTGTAATGCAACATCCCATTTTACTAATACTGTTTTGAGTTGTAGATAAAGCAATACCTGTAAAATGACAACATTTTTTATCTTACATGGGATTAGTACATATTTTCATTTGAATACGAATAAAACTATACCCCAATTTGGCCTTGACAGTCCACTGATAAAGTAGAAATCAGTTACGGGTTTACCCCACAAAATATTTGACTTTTCTTCGTCGATACTGCAAGTCACGGTAGTATGCCGTATTGCAGGGGCATTAGGTGCTCCAAAAATGGCACGGAGAACCCTTTTCGGAAAAATGCTGAGTAAAGGAACTTGTATTCTGTTTATTTCTGAAATATTAATTTCATTTTCTTTAGATTCCCTTTCCATTTCTAATACCCTTAGAATTGGATCATTGGAGGAATAACATTTCGCTGTTTTCAAATCCGGAAAATTATTATTGCTTTTGTTGCATTTCTCTTCGATATAAAATCGACTTAATGCTCCGGAGAGTGAGGAAGTTAACGCAACATTCAAATTCATTTTTGTCCTGTTTTTCAATCGGGTTGTTGGGATTTCCACGCGAGAGCAGATAACTTCACTGTTGTAACGGGTAGTGGACGAATACTCATGATTCTCAATTTCTTGCATGTAGATTTGAAATAAAATATAAGGCATCTTTAGAAACAAATTCACCTGCAATTCGAAAAAGAATTATTATGACTCATAGCAGCTTATGATTTGAATAAATTCTTCTACAATTTTATATAATGTATTACACAACACAACCTACGAAATAATTTTTCCACACATGTGAGATTACTTACATCATGCAAGAGGTTGCGTTTAGAAGTGCTTGCAATAGTCTTCGGTTGATTCCCGACCATTGCATCAAGAATTTGCGGAAAGCTATCACTGCAAGATATCACATTATGGATTTTTAAGGCCACGAAGGTAGAATCCTTCTCCAATATTCGGATAAGGGCAATTTCCCAAGGAGATTTCCCATTGCCATAAGGTTGCATAATCCAGTCGGCTAAAAATGCATCAATGTCCTCCTGATTTTTTACACTGATTTCTTTAGTATATTGTTTGATATCAAAATATTCGACTTTTTTCCAGAAGAAATAAGAACAGAATTCTTTGGGGTGCAGGAATAATTTTATGAATTCTAAATTATTCCCCCGGGTTCTCTTTTCTAATACACTTTTTGTGAATCCATATTGAACTTGTTCCAATGTCAAACTCTCTTTAGTAGAGATGAGAAGAATATTATTGGAAAATGGTCTTTTGTATAATTTGTCAATAGAATAGATGTACTCTGTTGAATTTAGTCGTTTAACTAAATCAGGTCGAAACAATTTTGCTCCAATCTCTATAAATATTCTGAAAATGTAAACTATTAGGAAAATAGGAGATAAAATAGGAACCACGATTGTGATAAATGCTACCCAACTGAATAGATATTTAAGAAACTTTTCCATGTTTATCCTACACTAAAGGAAATAATATTTCCATTCACTCTCCTATGTTACTTGTCTTACAACTCTACTACGACTGCATGGCTAAGAAAATAAAAGTAAACATGAAAAGGTAGATTTGACAATCTAGAGCGATGTACAGAGATAATTCTCATTCACGTAAACGATAATGAATGTATTAATGAATGTAAACTAGGCCATTATGCTTTAAGGCAAACTGTCTGCTCACTATGAAGCAATCTCGGCTTGTGATGCTACAATGCACAACCACAACGTGTATGACGTTCACGATACGCCAATTCTCCTCGACTACATTAAATAATTGGATAATATCGTATAAAAGTTACAATCCCTCGTAACCACTGTTTATTATGCATTCTTATAAACTTTTAGCTAGACATTACTACTCAATATACTCACATTTTTTCTATTTTTTGTACCATTTTATTCAAGGCTATAGGATTTCTGAACAAAGAAATGCATAAATAAAAACGAATTTTATATATTGCAGATATGCCTATAGGATAGTGCTTTATACTAACACAAATAACTTGTAAGCGTAGATCTGAGTTACTATATGCAATTTATCACTTAACATTGTCACTTTGTCACCTAATAAGCCTACAATAATACAATCTATGTATCTTACTGTCTATTTGTATAGTCAAGTGCAGCAGTGGGGACATAATTTATCTTCGCATTCCAACACGTCAACAAATTATACTTTCGTGTCCGATAGCGATGTATTTTTTAAGTACAGTAGATAAGTAGATGCCTAAGCATGTTTAGTATCAGTATGATATTATAACGACCACTAATGTACCAATACTGGATCACATCTTATACTTTTAAGTAGTATCTTTTACTTTGTATGGATATAAGACTGATATTGTTTGCCATTCAGTTAACACATGGTAGTATCAGTAGTATGTATTTCGTAACCTTATTTAGGATGCAGTAGTTGCATAGTTGAGTGATGAATTCGAAAAATAGTTTTACGAGTTCTAGCTACGTGGCATATTTCCTAGATGGTTAAGTCCTTTAAGAAAGTCGAGATGAAAATAGCTTCTTAGCATTTTTGAGGTCACGGACAACTTTCCTTTGCAGGAAAGTTTCCAATCAGACACTTACAGTGTTCATATGCTATATTGTATGAGTATCTGCCCAGGCAATCCTACTTTCCTGCTCACCGTGAATATGGCAGCTTATTGTGTATACATAACTCATCAATTGGCACTTGAAGCTTTCTTCAATTAGACCATTATATACGCAATAAATCAAAATATTAATGTATACACATTAAACCTTGTAGGACAACAAATGATAACGACTGGAGGAAGATGGTACAATTAACAGCAAGTTTATTCATTTACTGCAGGACTGGGCTTACATAAACACACGTAAATATGTAAAATTATTAAATGAATTACATTTATATTACTTTCATACTTCATTCATACAATAATAAAAGCCAAACGAGTCTCTATGATAAATAAATGTTAGCATCTCGAATTTAAACGGAACATTTGGTAAATATGTTTGTTTACTCTGTCTATAATATATACTCTCTCTACATTGCTATTTTTAGTTCTGTTGACTGTATGACTAATAATTTGGCATTAAGCGTTAGGAAT
>JABASH010004521.1:0-13851 GCA_019776445.1 Tomocerus maximus | reverse complement strand
GTCGAAAGCTTGACCTTTTAATTCATTAAAAACTTAAAATGTTTTCCTCGAGAGTCTTAAATTTTAATACTGTCACAAATTTCCGAGGATGGAAGAGTCTGAATGAATATATACGTGTCTATACTGTTTTGTCATTTCAAAAATAGTCTTTAAGCTCACTTTATCTTCATAATCACTCAAGCCTAGAATCATATAATTTCCTTTTTTACTATTCAGTCGCCGTAGATTATCTAGCACCAATTACTGAATAGGCTAATGACAAACTACATTTTCCTCGAAGAATATATTTTCTTGATGATTACATCAAAGGACCTCATATAAAATACATTCCTTTCGGGACTTTTGATCTAATGGGTCGCCCAGTGGCCCACACTCGAACTGGCGCTATGCTGCTTAATTACCACATTCCAGTACATAATATATGATCCAGAATATGGAACATGTCATTTTGTCCGTCCATAATGAAGTACATTTAGTCTGATTAGTATGGTACAAATTCCTTGCGCGTGCAGAATTATGACATTCGATTGTCCCGATATCGGGCATTGACAATACAAGTGCAATGGTATTAGTGCAATCTAACAAATTGCAATTAAGCTATCTATAACCAATATGAAAGATTGATTTGTACCAAATGAATGTAAAACCTTTACCTATACATATCTACTTAGGTATATAATTGCAACAAAAACAATGTAATTTACCCAGAATCATTTCCACATGAATTTCCAGAGTATCATAGAGAATTTCCGGAATTATGACAAATAGAAGCGAGAACATCACAAGGTTAAGGTTAGCAAAATGGAATTGAACACACCGAAGGGTCTGATACTCCAGTGACAGTACGGATTACAGATAGCATTACATACCTCTTGCTGATTAGTATTGCACTTTAAGCAAACATAACCTCACATGAAGAGTTATTAATCCAATTGTTAATTAACAATTAAATCTTTTCATACCTGATGTAATTAAAAACGGCTACAGTAAGAGCTTGAAAAGCAGGCAACGATATTTTGGGGGAACTATTCTACAATAGGACCTCCTTGTTACAACACGTATTTAGAATTCGGGCATCAAGGGACAAGTTTATCAATTTTCATTATCTTGTATAAGTACTAATAAAAAACTGAAGAAGAGGACATAAGAAAATATCAATTCTGTGAGCCCAAAATGATTCACCATTTATTCCGATTGTTTTTCTGTTTTCACCAATTGGGATTGATATACTCATACTCAACAATGAGTAGTGCAGATCTACTATCTCAAATAGTTTTACAAAGATTTTCAGAATGTACTGTCATTTTCATAGATGCCGATACGGAGTTGAAAAGTCGTAATACAGAAATAAATTACGATTTCTCGGATAGGATTCTCAACGAAATTGTGTCCTCAGCAAATAACGATCTCTACTTGATTTCTAGATTGAATTCTTCAAAGATTGAAATAGGGTTCAAGACTTCTCTTAGAAGATTCGGAAATGTACACAAATACAATGACAATTGCATTCTTTCAATCATATCTATAAATAAAATATATCCTGGGATATTTTCTAGACTTTTTAATTTCATTGTACCCCCGGCTGATTATATCTCGAAGAAAGACGAAGATCATTATATATTTGTTTCGCAACAGGAAGATGTTATTAAACAAGCGTTGGAATCTTCAGAGTTTTCAAGGAAAATAAAATACAAGGTGGCTGTGATAGAAAACGAAGATGGGCGAACAAAAGTCCAAAGTTTATGCACTTATTGTGAATCTGGGACACCTTTACTGTTCAATCTAAATGTAAATTTGAAATCGCCTACTGTTCCTGATTATATCGTTTTTATTCCCTGACTACTTACAAAATTTCAATGGCTATGTTATCAAAGTTTCTAGTCCTACTAGAATTATTCCTCGTGTGCAATTACGACCGAATTTGCAGGAAAAAGGAAAATATTTTGCTGTCCGAGGATTGTACAAAGATGTAATAGAAAACGGTTTGCAGCGAAAGTATAATTTCACGTATGATATCTTTCCCGCCACAGGCGGCGGAGGTACGGGCAATAAACTAGAAAATGGGACTTGGCAAGGCTGCGTTGGGGATGTGATCAGTGAATTGGCTCACGTGGGTTTAGTTTCGCCACAGGAGGTGGAGGTACGGGCAATAAACTAGAAAATGGGACTTGGCAAGGCTGCGTTGGGGATGTGATCAGTGAATTGGCTCACGTGGGTTTAGTTACTGGTCAGACATTTGACAGAAGCAAATTGGTCGGGTATTCTTTTCCTGTTGAATATGAATTTTTGACTTTTACATCTGGACCCCAAAAAAATATTTTTACGTGGAAAGCGGTGCTTTGGCCGTTTGCAATTGATATGTGGATATGCACCATCGCCGCAATGATTCTTATTATTCTGTTTATGCTCGTCATATCAAAAAAATCCTCCCATTTTCGTTTTAAAGGGAATAAAAAGAAAGAAAAAGAAATATGGTCATTCTGGACAGTATTTGGTTACATTGGATCATCCTTTTTGGAACAGGTAGCCAAAAAACCCCGGGGAGATTCTATGAGAGCATTCTGTGCATTTTGGCTCCTATTTGCGGTTGTTGTAACATGTGTCTACAGATCCAAATTGGTAGGATTTCTCGCATTCCCCTTAATTGAACAGCCCCCTGGTACTTTTGAAGAGCTTTCGGAATCCTCTTTCGAAAGTGGATTGCTATATTTTGGAGGTGCAGCTTATCATCTGCTAAAATCAGCCAAGAACCCAACTTACTTGAAAATATTCAGCAAAATGAGCTTAGAAAACGATACCGTGAACTGTTTCATTCGGGCTTTGAACTCAAAATTCAGCTGTATTTCCTACAGAGGTGTGGCAGATTTTGTATTGAGCAGAAATCTCAGCGACCGTTTTGGAAGAAATGAATTGGAAATCGCACCTGTATCAACTTTCTTTATCGCTATTGGGTTTGTCATGGAAAAGCGAGCTATTTTCCGGACCAATTTCGACAAAGTTATTGCTCCCATAATAGAGCAAGGTCTCGCTCAAGAGTGGATTAAAAAAGATTACGCACAGATTCTCCGAAGGAGAATTGTTTGGGAGAAACGCAACGGAATCAATTCGGATATAAAAACCGCCGTGGGTTCTGTTGATTTAACTTTAAAGCATTTTTCAGGGGCCTTTTTCCTTCTGGGCTATGGACTTGTTGCTGCGTTGTTCATTTTTATCTTTGAAAAATTCAGATGCACAAAACTACTTCAACGAAAACGAGTCCCACTTTTAAATGGAAAACCTTTTTCTGAAGTCGTTAATATCAAGAAGATTGTAAAACGACGGCCATCGCGTTCACCCAATTCAAAATGTTAAGAAATATAGTAACCCTTTAAAATATCACCCCTTAACGCGATAAGTACCCGAATATTTTAAAATATCTAAAACCGAAATCTTTTCCTTGTGATAAAATCAATCATGGTTGTAATTTGTAGGTAGCCACGTTATGTCTGTATTTTCAGTACTTAGTTTTCCCATTCGCTGTTTCCGTTTCAAATGTAGGAAAACTGTATCATTTTGTTACAATAAATATTTGCGATGCTTTATACATCCTTTACTGTACATTGCTATACCTATATATACATAACTATTCAACAGCTAGTGGATTCTGGTTAGGTGTCCTGTGCTGTGCTGGAGTAAAAATGGTACCTGAAACCTCCGCGTTAAGAATCCAATGCTTGCAAATGTTAATTATAATATCAAAGCATGGAGTAGCAATAAAAATGACTTTGGCAGAGTTTATTGTTCTTTTCTACGCTGTTTTCCTCACGTGCGTCATAGATTAATAAGATAAGAATCTAAGTTCACATCACTCATCTACCCAGTTAGCAGAGTGATAAATAAAGAAGAAAATGTTTTTGTCAGCCAAACCTTTAGCCTTAATTATTTAATATTTTCGGCAGATTTACATTTACTATTTACAGATTTACATTTACACATTTACTACACGAGTAATTTGACTTCTAAATTTCTACAGATAATAATTTTATTCACAATGGTAATTTTCCGAAGTAGGCATTTGCTTCAACTCAACACTTGCGACAAACGAAGGCGCACTTTATCTGTACATATTCGCAGACAGAGGATTTGGGACTTCTAGTTTTAGAATCCATAAAGAATGGTCAGATGATAGTTATTAAAAGATAATTATAGATATTAGTTTTTTTAGTACATATGTTTTAATGATTCTTATTTTACGTATTTTCTTCGGAATTTCAAGCATATCTATAATGTCAGCATTCTAATTTGGCAGTTTGGCACATCTGCCAGAATACTATCGGCTATTGCAGTTACATTTGCATTGGAATTAAATATGGAAAAACTGTAGCCGATAATTCCTGGCGATTTTTTTCACTTTTAATATTTGGGAAAGTAAAATTAGATTAAAACTGTAATACTAAAATAAAAGTCAATTCAGTCAATGGTACTATATATCAGATCAAAAGAACTAAATCTTCAAATGCCTCGCAGAATGTATTTTACTCTACCATTTTCATTATTTTCCATTATTCGAATATTTTCTGCATCTGCATGCTAACCGTTGAGATATTATTAGTAATTATTTGTCCTTTGTACCGTAATATTATTTCTGCATATTATCTACCTATACAGCTCGAGTTCGAGCTCTCTCTCACTACACTCAACCCTAACCCTTAGAAATACAAGTCACATTTATTTAATATTATTATGAGCACATTTGAAGAAGATGGAGAACATTAAGCACCCAAATTCTTTCATCAGGTTGTGAAACAGGTAAGAGTCTAATGATGACTAAAACGGATGTAGGAGATACCACAATCACTATATCACTATCTTATGTAGTATATAGCATGTAATTGATGCGTATATAATTATTAGTTGTAATACGTAGTTACTTATATACTTATAAATACAAGTACATAGTTCCTTGCTACATAGGACCAAATGCCTAAGAGCCAGGTACATAGCTTATAATGTTAATGTTACGTAGAGGAAAGATTTCTGGCTAGAAACTGCTTGCAGATACTGAATTATACTAGAATTCTGGTGTAGGTAATTCAGTATTTGCAATGCAAAAATGTAGACATTGGGAAAAGCCAAAGAATAATTCCAAATATTACGCACATCAGTTCATGACTCTGTGCTCAGTATCATTTCGTACAGAAAATTCAGAAAAATACATTTTTCTATTATTAATAGTATTCGTACCTAATGCGGATATCTTATACAGCAATGGGCTCTATCTTTGTACTAACGTACTTGTAGATATGACTTGACTATGTGCATGTTTATACGTATATAATCAAGACTTATGACGAACTACGAAGGAAAGTGCCTTAATAATAAAAGGGCATTTGATGTATCCAGTACCTATACTGGTAATGTACAAACGTATGGGCATATGTACAACAATAATATTAACAAACGCTTTTTGCTCATAAAAGTAGACAACAAAACGGTCATTATTATGTATAGCTATAAGTATAAGCATTTTTTGTACCTATCTATTGTTTTGTGTGGCACGATTAATGCAAGTGTGTGAACTGAATACTAAGTTCCATAGATGTGTGCACATCTCCTCGACCCTACACAACAATTCGTTTCATGGAAATGTAAATCAATCTCTGGATCTTCATTTATTACTACAGAGCTTTCCGTCCACCACAGGCAACAGCCATTCCGCTGTTCCTTCAAATCTATTTTTCTATGTTATTTTTGCAAACAGTTACACTTCGGTGTAAGTTAGATAGCAGTTCCCGACTTTCGAGTAACTGATTTTCTGGCTACCATTTTTAACCGAATTAACTACACCATCGTGTTATTTAACTCCAATTTGTATAGATTTTATAGAAAGTGCATTTCTTTTTATATATTCAGTAGATCTAACCAGTGATTTTCTTGAAGAATATTAAAAGTAGGCCCAATGAGATTTAATGAAAGCAACCAATTTTCTTTTGCTTTAGACTAGGCTAGTCCTTTTAAAGTTTTTGCCTATTCACAATCATTTCAATATTGTATACTATACTTAAGTCCAAAACGTCACAATGAACATGTATTCCTCGAAGAATTTTAAGAGTTTGTCAGTGATCTACATGCTCATTTGTTTTACAAAGGAAATTCATTCCCGTAAGCACTTAAAACTATAACAGATATTATTATGAATACTAATTTTGACAGTTTGGGAGTGCCTTGGCATATACTGCAATCTACAATAAATAATCTCATGTGTAATGAGTAACATTATATTTTGCTTGAGCTTGAATGAAATATTTTTTAATCTTGAAGTGTATAATATTTTATATGTATCATATTGACATATCGATACTGCATGTGTATCATGTTCTATAGGTTTGTGGTTCGTGTAGATATACATTTTTAAAACTAAATATGAAACAACTTGTAACAATAAATATTTGTACATAGCAAAGTAATGCTATTCATATGTAAAGTTTTATAATTTAATTTAATCAATGTAATTTTTATTTGTCATTGCAGTCCAGTGCAGATCTATTAACAAAGAAATCGGAGACTGTGTAAAGATCACTCGTTGTCCCATTCTTTTTCAGTACTTAATCTCAAAAACAAGACAAAATCTTATTATGCTACAACGCCTCACTTGTGTTACGGATCCGGAGTCAGAACCCATAGTAATTTTCACATGATTTAATTGTGGCCCATGTCTTTTAAATGCTTTTACTGCTATTAACTCCGCAAGTACATTTTTTATCAGAACACATGTTTCATTCAGAATGATTGAAATTAGAGAGTATTAATTAAAACTAAGCTCAAAAGATTATTGCATTGTGCTGTGTTTTAGGTTTGCTGTCCTTTAACGAACATAATCAACCCAACAGTAAACGAATCATTATTGATAGACCATTCTGCAGCCGCCTCAGTGACCGAAAGAACAACAACGACAACAATTAAAGTCCCAGAGACATATCATGATAGTGATTTACGTGGCCATCCTAACTTCAGATTAATTCCTGATTTGAAATCATGTAGTCTTTCTGTAGTTCAAGACAGGATTATCGGTGGCAAAAACGTTTCTCATGGCACTTATCCTTGGATGGCAAGAATTGGATATAAAAGTACGCAAATTTCCTAAATGTATCTGCACAGAGTACAGATGGGTTTCGTCGACATTAATTAATGTTCTCTTTGTGCTGAATTTATAGATAAAAATACCGGAGTAATTTCCTATTATTGCGGAGGCACTATCATTAACAATCGTAATGCAAATATATTATTTATACCTGAATTTAATTCTGCAATTATATCTGTAGAACAAATATGATTTAGAAAATTATGATGCATATTAGGTTACATTATAACTGCCAGTCATTGCACCAAAGGATTTGACGACAACTTTATGCTGTAAGTGAATCAAATTGAAATGAAATGTAAAACTAAATTCGATTTCAATTGGAGGTTTCCTATGATGCTTTCAGAGCAGAGGTCCGCCTAGGAGAACACGACACGACTGTTTTTGAGGATTGTAATCCTGCTCTGGGAAATGTTTGCTCGACACCACAAGATTATCGAATTGAAAAAGTCATTTCGCACGACCGTTATAGTTCTTCTTCAAAACAAAACGATATTAGCCTTATTAGGGTCAATCGGGATATTTCTTTCGAATCATGTAAAAAAATTATTAATTCGTATTTTCTAGAATTAGGTATGACGTACGAAGTTTTACGATGTGGTTGCTTTTCAGATTTCGTCCGTCCTGTTTGTTTGCCTTTCATGAGGGAATACGGTATACCTTTTCCTTTACGATCTACTTCAGGTCAAGGCTTCGTTGCGGGATGGGGAAGAACTCAATGGAGTACGTTTTATTTTGATTTTAACAAATAATTTCTCCTAGAAAATTAATACTTACTTTTATCTTAATAAAGGTAAAGCGGAAGGAAGTGTTCAGCTATTGGAAGTCAAACTTCCAATAATTTCTAACAGTGACTGTCAAGAGATTTATAAGCGACGAGTGGAGATTACGGAAAACCAGGTAAACACTAATGAAAATTAAAAGATCACGGAGTTATATACTTTTTGACTGCGTAGTATGAGTAGCATGAAATTCAATTGATCCAGTGAATAGCAATACATTTTTTGATCTTGCAGTTGTGTGCCGGTGGAGAGACGAGCAAAGATTCTTGCGGGGGTGACAGTGGAGGGCCATTGATGGAAAATGTTGATATTCCCAATAGTATCAGTAAAATGTTTCAATTTGGTGTAGTGTCATTCGGCCCTGTACAGTGTGGAGTTGGGGGCCTTCCTGGAGTCTATAATAGGGTTTCCCAATATCTAAAATGGATTTTGGACAATATCGAGCCTTAGGATTAAAGTTAAATGTGTTGTTAACTAAATCGTTACTCAAGTCTCATGCATAAAGTATTTTATTATTCCTCATTGTTATTTACACTAATTAACCTTCATAAAATGATAACCTGCAGCTGCAACAGGAAGTCTCAACATTTAGTCACATATCTCAGTTGACCAATAATTGTGCGTTGTATACTACAATAAATAAATTATTAAACCATTTTTAGTGGCCAAGCGAATGTTTTCTTATCGCAATTACAAGTTATGACTTAACTAATGATTTACCTCCTACTATCATTACTAAAATGGTCAAAATCAATTTCATGTAAGTTCTCCAACTTTTAAACTTCTGAATTGCTTTCTTTTTAACCTTAGTAGTTTTAAACTCTTAATAGACAATATTTTGAGTCGTAATTTTGTCAAACGAGAACTTACATGAACTGAAACACATGTAAATCAATGAGAAACGTGAACTGAATGCCAATGTGTTTATTGAGAATGTGCACAGATTGTTGATAGTAGCTACATTTATAAAAATGGTTGGAACAGGTATGCTAACGATATAATGGATCTTAAAGACAGCATCTCCTATCATATAGTGAATATAGACTGGTAATTAGTAATAGTATACGATTGTCAGATTGTCACTCAGTCCGTGCTTCTTAACGCGGAAAATTGTTTGACGAAGAAATAGCAGAGCAACTCGATCTATCGCATCTGCATAAATTTAAATAGCTAAACTGCGCATCAGATGAGATTTTGTACAGATTCTTATCCTTAAAGATGACACTACCTCATTTTCATTCACCAGTTTAATATTCACTTGCAGGATCAGAACATCTCTATCACATTACATGTCTATACAACCTTTAGCTTGTATACAAGCATTACAAAGTTGTTTGTGTGAGTTCGCTACATCCTCAACGATTTATTACAATGGCATCACTCCCATTATTGTCCAGCTTATATAGTCGGATTGAAACGGAGTACCACAATAAGAATTTGCGTATGCGTGTGTAATCTGTGTGATACCACAAGACCACAAAGTACCTGTGAAGAAGGCAATGAGGCAATTATTATTCATATTCACTCAGAAGACAAAAAGCATAATAATTATATATAGCTGAACAGATATAATTATACTTGAATGCGAAGACAACTTTTTTCGTCTGTGATCCACACTTATATCCCATAAGAAGAGTATAGACATCGAAGGAAAGGAACAAAAGATTAGAGAATTCTGTAATCTAAGGATATTATGAGGTAGTCATCCTTCCTCCACTGGAATACTCCACTCGAAGTCAAGCTTGTTTTACTAGTACCATGATCTAACACAAAAGGCTAATAGATTTTAGTGCGATATAAAGTGTTGATTGTGCAAATTGCACTTTTATGTCAGTCAAAATGACAGAGTGTGGAATAGTGAAAAATTTCAAGCTACTGGTTTTCATTTTTCTACTTTACATCCAGTTTCGGAACTCCGTTTCACGTAAGGCGAGATTTATATTGCACTTGCTTGTGCAATTCACTGCAGACCTTTTTGTGTGTTACGCATTCACTCTTAATTTCTGATATATTTAACTGGATTTATGCAAACAAAATAAATGTATGAGATCATTGGCGTGTCTTCCCATTTGTTTAATTTCAAGTTATCCAACCCAAGGGTCTCGTTATCTCGTAGATTCTTGGTTTACTTACTATTTTCTATATACAAAACAGGATTCCAAGATTAGTTCAAGTAACTGTTAATATTATATCATGTAGATGAAATTTAATTGTCTGTATTTACTACAGAGCTATGCAATGCAAATGCTTACGCGGGAGGGTATGTTGATGGCCAATGTGTCTCTTTTGAAGAATGTCCCCGTCTGCTGCAAATTCTCAAGTCTCCAGAAATCACCAGAGCGGAAATTCGTCTTTTGCAGAATCTTACTTGTGAAAAAGACTTTGAAAACCCAACGGTACACATATACATAAAGCATTGAAATTAATAGATACGAGATTTAACTTGGAATACTCATTCAAAAAATGTTCTTTAGATTTGCTGTGCCCTGAATGACATAAGAGATGAAAGCAAATTCAATGTTCAATCTAATTCTCATGCACCTGCAAATCGCAACAATTACAATTATAACCAGGGGGCAATTGTTTACCCAACGAATGACTACCCTGAAAACAGTTCGATTGTTTTTAACACAAGAGATAAAACATCTCCAAATAATATTCCAGAAGACAACAAAACTATAGATACTTTACAGCCTTTAGACAGATTTGGCAAACAAATTCATAAAAACTTTCGTCTTTTGCCTCTATTAAAGGATTGTGGCAATTTCCTTAGTTCCACTCGCATTGTCGGAGGACTAAATGCTAATCATGGTACTGAAATCAATTTATTGGTATTGCACACCGTAATCTGCTATACTAAATGACTAACTGCAATTATTTGCAATAGGTGAATACCCTTGGATGGCCCGAATCGGTTACAAATGTGAGTTTAATCTCAAATATCTTATCAATAAAGTGTAAATTGAAATGTCAACGTATTATTTAGCAATAGGAGGTGACAGTGACACCAACGAAACAGAATTCTATTGCGGAGCGACGGTCATCAATAAAAGATACGTGTTGCTTGCAGCTCATTGCACCGAAGAAATTGACGCCAGTGAAATAGAGCCGTATGCGTATAAAATGAAATTGCAAACTTCATTCTAAATTATTCAAATAAGGGGTACCTAATAATAATGAATATGTGCCCACTAAGGTCTGTTGTGCGACTAGGCGAACATAATACTGAAACAGAATTGGATTGCAGTGACTCTCTTAAGGCTTGTTCCCGGTATGAAGATTACGGGATAGAGAAGGTGATCCCTCACAAAGATTACAATACCGATGACAAAGCGAATGACATAGAATTGATTCGCGTAGACAGGGATATTGCCTTCGATACACCGTTCATTCGTCCCATTTGTCTGCCTTTTGCTCATGAGTACAAAATAGAGCATTATCTTCGGAGTGAAGATTTGTCACAGTTTGTTGGAAAAATGGGGTCTGTGACTGGTTGGGGACGGACTAAATGGAGTACTTACAGATACATTAAAATTAATTAAGTAATTCACTGTAAACTCTACATAAAGATCATAATGACTAATTTTTTGCTGAAACTTTTTTGTGGCCAGACAAAGCAGAAGGGAGTAAAATTTTGCAGCAAGTCTTCCTTCCTATTGTTTCTAATGAGGACTGCCAAAGAAATTACAGTTCTAGGATTGCTATCACCGATCTACAAGTATTAGCTATATTTTTTTGTCTTAATTTTTATTCAAATCAATATATAATTATTAACGTTTAATGGATGTTTTCTTTCATTTTGCAATGAAGATGTGTGCTGGCGGTCTCAAGAACCACGATTCATGCAGCGGAGATAGTGGAGGATGTTTAGTCCTTCCTTTAAAATTGCGAGATGAAAACCGCAGAAACGCAGTAAAATATTTTCAACTGGGAGTTGTGTCGTTTGGCCCGGTTCAATGCGGCGTGGGAGGTCTCCCCGGTGTTTATTCTAGGGTTAGCAAGTACAAAAAATGGATTTTGGACAATCTAGAACCTTAGCAGATATCGTTGTAAGCACATTCACATCAATCATACCATTACCTCCTCTGTGGCAATGCACTGAGTGTTATACTATTTATTGTACATACCCGCCCCGATAAGGTTTAAGCTATAAACTGGATTTTCTTCCTATATATCTTATATGCTCCACAACTTATATACAAACTGTTGAGGATTCAAAATAAAATATAAATGATTTATGATTTACTATGAGAAGTGCATCTTTGAGCAATTATTTTGAGCATATATTCCCAAGTAGATTCCCAACAGTCACGATACAGCTTTTATTAAAGTGGGTATAAGTTAGGGTAAGACAACTCTTTTGTATTATCATTCAATTGAATAGTATCAAGTATCAACTGATATACAGTTGGCAAGTTGGATATGTTATCTGAAACCTGTTTACCTACTCCTAAACAACCTGGTCGGATTCTCATTAGTCATATTATCAAAGCTATACAAATACAGGGCGGCTGAGAGGGGACTGGAGATTTTAATCCCCTGCATAAACGGGGAGGACTAATATCCATTTTATTTCAAGCAGTAACGCACATACCGGTGCAAAATCCATTTAAATGTGATACAAGGGATTCCAAATATAAAAATACCAAAACCCCTATCTCACATTTTAGCAGATTATATCCTTTAAAAAATTTTGTGTTCCATAACGTTTTGTTAGCCACTACAAAATTAGCTGAGAAATTATTTACCATTTTTTAGGGATTTGTCCCTTAAGTGGATTTGTTTTCCACTACCCTGTACACCTCTGACGTTTGTGGCAGACTGACTGGTTTTTTAAGCTGCCTATAAAATTATCTAGCCAGACCTATGTATAACCGCTATAACTTTCATATTTGCATTGTTAATTAGGACCCACTGCATCATCTTATCCTCAGCGTCTAGAATATCAAATATTTTTAAGAGTGAGATTGATAAAGTGTGACCACCAAGGACAAAGTTCGTGTAGTACTGTACCTACATACGAAATTCCACAAGCAATTAAGCATCCTTATAGCAGAACTAGCTATTTAAAATATACTTGTCCACTGGAAATACATTTAACATTACTATGTAGTTGGTTCGTAGGGTGATTTGTTCATTTGACAAGTTTGAAATAATGTCAATACCTACAATCACGAACATGTTCAAGCATTTTATTCTCTGGTATTTTTTCTTGGAGATTTCACTGATTTTATTGTCCTTCAACATATCAACTGTGACTCGTGCAAGCTCTTTGCGGGATTCTGTGACTGTGGGTAAGTCATCTTTACAATATTATACTGCGAATCTGATTTTTCAACTTGAAATTCTCCACTCTTGAATGTGCGTATCAAATATGCATGCGATATTTCGCTTGCTTCTCACTGAATTTTTGCTTCCCTATCATTGTTTGTGAATATCGTCAGTAAACGTTGCCACGTACTGTAAGGACGTAATCGCAATTGTGTAAGAACCTAATGCGAAGTACTAGTTCCAAGATATAATTTTAAACACCTGATCTGCGCTGCAGGCAATTAGCACTATTTCACCTTCCATCGCGCTAAGACTGCCCACGCTGTATCTTTTGCACCTGTGTGTGATTCATGCCTAATTTAACAGAAAGAAAACATCTATGCTCATTGAGTTATCGTAATTAGTAATTAGGTACCATTCACACGCGCACACGCTTACACTGCACGTCAATGTCAATGATCTAGAATCTAGACCCTAGAGCATGTAACAAGTAAACATTTACTGGAATTTTGGCAAGTCTTTCATTTGGGCGAAAATTGAAAATTTATTACGTATGTACATTGGTACAAAATACTTGTCATGTATTCGATGAGTAATTGCAATTGCATCAAGTAGGAAATAACAAATTTGTTGTTCTGACAGGTAATTGCGTATCATACGATGATAAAGTTCAATCTT
>JABASH010004520.1:0-13852 GCA_019776445.1 Tomocerus maximus | reverse complement strand
TTACCTTCTACAATAGATTTACAGCTACAACTACATAAATATCTATCGCTACAACTAACTCGTACTATATCTCAATAATATCATACTGCATCGTACATTCGTAATTAATTACAAGGTACGTACTTCAAATACAAGGCATCATATCACATTTACGTATTTAATATTTCCATGAAAACTCCTCACACAGATCTCACAATTAAATCTTGAGAATCAGGTGAACGTCGTAACGGCGACTTGCCTTGTCACATTAAAAAAGAGTTAAGGCAAGTGACCATTACTAAGTAGACCTGATTCTTACTAAATGTTTCTCTGTCACTCTCGTACATTTAAATGGAAATATCACCATTATCAAAATGCTTCGGAGAAGCACTCACATATTTATATAAATTTATATAAATAGAATGTTGAAACTCAGTAATTATTATTGTATACTTGATGATATCGGACACTCGCTCTAATTACAAAGTATGAAATGAAATAGCGCGTGACGTTTGTTAGATTACTCTTCATTCTGATATTTGGCTAATGTAAGTCTACAACAACATGATTTACACTGACCGCAGGAACTTGGCACATTGAAAACATTTTAGTTAAAATTAAAATATTTAGTAACATTTTCTTTGACTTGACTTGCAGAGAGCAGGTCGACTGACGAATCTATAATAGTTGTCACATGAGAGTGTTAAGGACGGACTCGTGAGGGGGGTCCAATAAATGAGAGCAACACCGGCAAGAAAATTAAGCCGTGGGCTGCTCCGAACAGAACGATTCCCAAATACATTCTAAAATAGAATATTCGGAATATCTGGGACTTGGCAAACCCGAGAACGATCACCCCTCCGAGTTTCGTCAGAGCGATCCCACTCAGCACAGAACTGCCCATATTCACCAAACTGTCTCTGGACCTCTCCAATCGCGTTTTCTCTTTTGACATTGTGAACGCGTGCACGATGTGAGTGCAGAATTCGACTGCGATTCCAACGGCCTACACAAATCAGAATCACGTGAAATATTATTTCATTCATAAGGCATGAATGGAAAGAATCGGTGACTCACCATTACAAGATTGACAAGAGAGACTGCATTCAGAGAGATATTCCAGTAGTACATCAGCCCTCCGATATTCGTGACAATCATAAATATAGTCACGATGATGACTAAAGCCGAGTAGACGTCAAATCCAGTCAGGAGGAATGTCAGCACAAAAATAGTAACGAAACTGATGCCCAAAGACGTGAGTGTATCTCTCCACGTGGTCAAGTACTGCTCATAGAAAACGTAGAAGACTGAGTAGGGAAACACTTCGTGATCCGCTGAATCCGTTTCTGTTCAGAAAATATAATTTCATAAGTTATATAGACAACTGTAGCAACTGCACTAATTCACACACCATTCTTCATAAATCGATGTGACAGAAATAAGTTTTCGTACCTTCCTGTAGCATTTTATTGATATTTTTAGCAATGTTTCTGGCTTCTTTCATGGCTTCTGTATAATCCTGCGATGTTTTCAAGACAGTGTGATATGTCATAAAGTAAGAAGCCCCGACTGGAGAGAGTCCCGTGAGATTATTATAGTGAGTTGTGACTCCTTGGCCGTAGGCCGCATGACCTCCTTTCGCACACTCTTCGAAAGGATTATCTTGCAAGAACCACGAAACGTATTTGTCGAAGAGATCTGGAGGAATCCGACCTTCGTCTAGGTTTTCATGCAAGTCGCACGATTTGCACTTCCTACAAATAAAATTGCAAGCTAAGAGGATGAAGACTTATAAGCTGATTATGCTAAGGAAAATGTCTTACCTGGAACTTTGTTCACTGCTAGGACAGAATTCCTTGGTCGTTACATTGTATCGACAACAGTTGCCATTTCCAGCCCAATCGATATAATCATCGATCCAAGAACTCGTCGGCTTTGCTATGAATGACCGATGAGATATTTTACTCGCTGAAAATACTTGGGAGGTCAAGCTGGTTGGGAAATCTCCGCCTCGGATCAAATCTTGAAGTCGGTAGTCGCTGTAATTAAAATTGCTATTCTTCATCACGAAATAAACAGGAGGGCCCACGTTGAGGTAATTGAACATCGCTTTGAAGTAAGTAGTGACGTATGAGTCCTCGGGCATTGACAGTTCTTGATCCAGGCCAACATCAATCTGAGGCAGAACGGCAATAGAAGAGCAAAGCCATCCAAGAAATACGATCAACACTCCAATACGCACTGGAAACTTCAGAACGAACGGAGCCCACACTTTTTTGAAACAAGCGTACAAAAATCCCTTGTCGATCTTCTGCTTCTTATCTTGCTTTCCTTTCAGGCTAAGTAATAAAACAGGTATCATTAATAATTAGCACATGCCATTCAGAATATGAGAGCGACTAAGAAAAAGTTGACAGCACGGGAGCGCAATAGACGTGCCATTATTGCAAAACAGACTATTTTAAAATACTACGAATATATTTGGACAATGTTTGAACTCAAAAAAGAATGGTCTAAGGAACGCATTTAAGAAAGGTTCGAAAAATTGAGGAATTTACTCAAGTTTTGAGAAAACTGTAAGGAATTTGAGGAATTGTAAGGAATTGAAATATTTAAGAACACTGGAGGTCTAAAGAAATTGCGCGGTATTTGGTATTGAGGTATTTAAGGATAAGTAATAAAGGAAAATAAATTAAGACAATAAATTGCAAACTTCGCTCTCATTGCAGTTTTACTTTTTCCTATGTCCGCCATGAAAAGAAAAGAATGTGATTGGAATTACCAGCAAAAGACGTCAAACCGGTTGTTCTCCCTCCGTGAAATGTCGAGGGATAGAAAAGAAATGAAGCAGGTGAACTGAAGGGCAAAATTGAACAAGAGAGCGACAGCAGCGTAGAAGGCAAAGGCCCGGACGGCAGGCATTCCAGACAGTCCACCCAGGAAGAAACTAGCCGAGTCGGTGAAAGAGTTCAAAAGCATGGAAGGAGCAACATCTCCGATCACCCGGCCGATGTGCTTTGACTTTGTTTCTCCGGACAATCGTGCAGATCGCTGATAGTGCTGCACCATTATGAATATGTTGTCCACTCCGACAGCCAGGACTAAGAAAGGAATCACTTCTATGATAATTAACGTGGCTGGGAGTCCAACATAGCCGAAGAAACCTACAGATGCAAACACCGACAGCAGGACAATCACCACGCCAGCAACTCCCAGCAGTATTTGACTGTCGATCTATTTAAACAAAAACCTATAAGTTTCCAATTTCATCACAATTATTCATTACCACGATTGAAGAAACTTACGAAAATTCTAGAAAAACTTGTTATCTGTCCAAGGTTGACAGAGATGTACAAAAACATGATTAGGTATGAAATGATGACGGTGACCAGTTCCCCTTTACTCTCTCGGTCGAGTTCATCCTCGATACTTCTTTGAGCGGAGTAGGCAATATCCAAAAAATCTGGCTTCTCGTTCTTAACATATTCTTCCATGAAATGCAAGAATTCTTTTTCCCATGATTTGGCTGGACTTGTCTCCTCCTCTTTGTAGTGATTATTCACAACAAATGTAATAATGGCAGTATTTGCGTCTTTGAATGGAGGATCCGCGACCATTTTACCTATTGAAATCACACAAATGTATAAATCGTGCAAACTAATTGATTCAAAGGTTGATAAATGTCATGAAAAACTTACCATTTTCTAGATAGCCACCAAGCACTACGTTAGGATCAATTGGTCCTCCATAGGATCCTAAACAACTCTGATGTAGAGCAGTCGAGTCTTTAGGAGAAACTGGATTTCGAGAACAAAATTTAAAATGGTCTAAATAATTATCCACCGTTCCTTCTTCTTGTCCTGGTTCTTCCCTTTCGATTTCCTTTATATCGCTCCTCCACCACTCCAAGTAGCTGAATATAGTGCATTCCTCATTTTCAGGATACAGAGGCTTAAAGCAAATATCCGATAATTTAACGTTCTTCATTGGATCCGTTTCCTGTTATTATTCAAACCATTATTGTTAAATGTCATGATTAAACATTAAAAATCAATTCATCTAAAGTAACAACCATAAATACAATTTTGATTACATTTTTGTAAGTGATGTTTTGGATCCTTTTTTGTAAATCAAGGACAGCATACATAAAAGTTTGATTGAAAATTGGTCCGAATTCTTCGTTTCCGTCCGCCGTGTTATGATATATCGACTCTATATTTTTTGCTGTGATGATCAAATGTTCAATTCTGTAGAAGGGTCCAAATGTTTTATCAAAATATTCCTTCTCTACACGTGACCGAGAATTTGGCGATGCCCAGAGTTCCACAGGATCTGTTGTCACTTTCAGATAAAATGTACCGCAACACAAAGCGATTGTTATTAACAGTCCTGGGAGTAGAACAGCAAACGGATGAGCCGCACAAACTGTAACAATCAATCAAAACATTTCAAATACACATAATTTACTATTAATGCAGATAAGTAAATATATTATTTTTTCTACTACGCCAATGTAATTGAGAGGATACATAATTTTGGGTAGGTACAAGTATATTATATCAAAAGGGCTTGCCTTCGCCTAAACAAGTGAAAAATCTGTTCGTTTTTCTTTCCGATGCCATTCCCATTCTATGAAATAAACCTGGATCAGCATATTGCGATTTATCTAAAAAAAAAAACAATCATCAATTAATTTATGTTGCCTATGAATGGGTAGACGTACGGACAATTCCCCATAAATCAATTATTGAAATACAATAGTATACAGCATACCAGATCCAGTTGAGTAAGACTTAGGTTCGTTGGAATACTTTGAGTATGACATAAAAATAATAGACATGGATCCGCAAAGAAAGATAACAGCCATAATCATATAGAGCGCAGGAATGTTGAATATTTTCCACTCTTCTGGCAATGCCGGCATAGGCGGTGCAGCTGGACAACTTTCAGCGCAATCAACGCAGTAACAGGCCCTGTGAGAGTCCTATGCAAACAATACACCAGATTGCAAAATGTAATTAATTAATGAGTGCCATATAATAGAAAAGATATGCTGGGTCAGAAATATGTTTTTTGGCTGAGCTTGCAAAATTATTCAGATATAAAATTAGGTTTTCAAGTAACATAATACGAGAATTTAATCTCGTCGCAGAGTTGTAAACTCGCAAAATCCCAGATTTTGTCCTCGCAAAAACATGTTTTTTGGTTAGCAAATCTAATACAGATCGCAGATGGCTTGACCAATGAAAACCACATTTGCAGTTACTCCCTGATCTGCAATTGTATGACAATTGCATGAAAATTGCATGATTTGCGAGGAGTGAGTTACTTGAATTGCCCTAATCTTTTGAAAATTCGGCATGAAAATGAATCTTTGATATTCTAAGCCTGATCATTCTTAATTAATTGCTCTTTAGCACTTACAGGCGAGACTTCAGAGCACTGGTAGGTTTTAAAGTCCAAGGGCTTAATCTCGGTGCTGTTATCTTGGCTCGGTTCGCCATAATTACTTCTGGTTTTATTGCTGAAGTCACGATATCGGTAGATAATGTCAAAAGGCGAAAATCCATTGGTAGTGGACCCCATGTAGTCGAACCATCTCTCTGCGTTGCATCGGTATGCTCCCCAGGGACCACAAAAGAAATCCATGGCCGGTCCATTGGTGCTGCTCATAATAACATTCTTGCAGCTGTCATAGACTTCCTGGACAAACTGCTTAGAGATGAAACTGTCAACTTTGAAAACAGCTTCTCTTTTAGTTGGCTCAGCCTCCGCTGACTCTAATTCGGCCTCTTTCGTCTCGGTGACATTGAGAAATTTGTACTGATGGGGAGAGCAGACAAGTTCACAAAATACTTGGCGGAAATTGTGAAAGCAGGATGGACATCTGGACAGAATACTGTGGGGTGCATCCAAGTTGCCCACCAAGGCCTCTATTTGATCTTCGCTGCAGCAAAGCTCATCTCCATATTTCTGGTAAATCTCTGGACAATATTTATTCAATGAGTTGTGCGCTTCATCGGAAATCTTCTGAGGTCCGTGATCCACTTTGCATGGAATTCCATCGCCACAGTTCCCATGCATAACACATCGCCCAATTGACGAAGGTGTTGAGGATAAAATATCTTCAATTGGTGCTGGACTTGAAACGATTGTATCTGTAGATGATTCATTTTGATCTTGACATTGTGCCTGGAATAAATTACAAAAATTACAATTTATTTACAATAACATAAATAAATCACAATTCATTTACAATAACATACATCAATTACAATTTCCTTTAACGTCTAAGCATCGCGTAAGCAAAGATTAAAGACGTCAATAGAATGATAATTGTTATTCCCATGTTATCCAGTGTTTTTACATTTTTACAGTGAGAAACGGAAAAATGAAACCTAATAAAGCGTATACCTTGCAATAAAAGTTCAATATAATAATATAGCATTTTCAACATAAACTTCGTGGAAACGAGTATTTTATTTAATTGCACTTTCACACAAAAGCGTTGTTTAAATACAAAATAACAGCATATTGGAAGTTATTTACGCAAGACGCAGTCTACACTCCCACTTGTCCAGATGGGCAAATTATCGTCTATCCAGTACCTTGGAGTACCTCATCATATTATATGCTGACTCCAACTAATACAAGAAGAAGACTGTACAACTTATTACTTTATTTGCAATTTTAGGTGCAGCTTTGCCACCAACCGGATCTGACGGACATAATTTCCATTCATTACGCATACAACACTTTTATCGATTCGCAAGCAAAAAGAATCCTGATGTGATGACGTTATCGCATCAACCACATCTTTCGAATATCGTTAACTATCTACGTAAGCCATCCCATATTATGTTTCAGCTATACCTATAGGATTTATAGGAATACTCTACTCACCATACTAGCATAGTTAATGGAGTGCAAAGGTTCTCAAAAATTTCCAAAATCATAAAACACATAAAAATATTGACGTGCTAAAAAGTTTAGAGCTGAAAGTGTTTATTATTCTGCAAATGTACCAATGTACGTACACCAACACAACATTTCTGACATCTACCTAGTATCTACCACCATATGGACCACGAAACGTCTAAACATCTTACAGAGCAAGTTCAAATAAAAATAAGTTATGTGGTAATGATAATTGGGGAATTACTTTATCTAGGTAAAAAGGATAGTAGGCATGCCATAATTGCTTCACCCAGGGTTGGCACTATTTAAGTAGAAAAACCATCGTAAATACATTTTTGAATAAAAGCTATTATGCACTTGGCGTTTTAAGTGTTAATGAAAAAATGCATTAACATATTAAGGTTCAAAATAACGTCAGACGTTAATTCGAACTTATCCTAGTGTCACATGTAGCGTGAAATTTGTTACCTTATAATTAATTGAGCAAAATTTGACCACGTGATCTGTTGCAGGTTTGGACCTTAAAATTGAAGGTTAATTTGCGATTTTAAGGTTTATAGTAAAACGCTAGGTGCTTATTATGATATTTTTGAAATAAATATAAGGATAAAAAATCCAATATCATTCAAACCCCAGAGTTTTGCAAGAAACTCCAAAATGTTCTACCAACCCTGGCAAAAACACCTGGCTGGCTGAGTCATTTGCACAGGTTGCATACAAAGATAGCTAGACCTACATTATGAATCCTCGTATAACTCTCATCAGAGCTTATTTTGGCGAAGGAAGTCTCGGTTATTCTCACGGAGTTAATTATTATTTATTACTTATTTAGATCAGGCACATTTCTAAATAAAAAGAGCCTTTAAATGTCAAATCGTATTTGGATTCCTATGAATTATAGTAAACATAGAAGTAGGAACGCGTTTATAGAAACTGGCATTGAGAGGGGAAATAAAGAGACACGCGATGTCTAAATTGATGCCTCAGTTTATATTGTCTGAGGGAGCGCAGAAGCGCTTGGCGTATAAGAAAACAAGGTCAGCAACAACCATTTTTGTCCAGCCCAGGTTACCCTACCTGATTGACACTGCAATTCTCTGTCTATGGGATGTGGCTGGCTCATTCAATACTCTCACGATATTTCGCATTAACGTACATTCACATAAGTCCATGTAAAAATAAAATTACAAACACTATCTTCATAGCATAAGTCAAAAAGATAAATAAATACTTTTCCATCAAGCATAGCTGGATTCGAATCGGAGTGATCCAAATGAGATAGGAATCTTTACAAGTTAGTTACATCCAGTTACATATTAATATGATTGTGTATGTTCATATAAATTGTTTGAATTATTTATAATACGCATACATCATCTACATATTCGTTGTGCGTCTCTGTACCCTGTACATTATTCTATGCAGCCAAAGCGGAGTATGCGTTTGGATCGCAGAGGTGGTTTGGATTTTCAAAACCAGTTTCTTTCCATTAATGATTTAAAAAAAAATAATGGTAGAACTATGCCATTTACTTTTACAATCTAATTGATTACCCTTTACCTTGACTTGGCATACAGATATATAACAGCACACACACCACATAGAAAGTATTTACATACACGCTTAATATTTAGCAAATATTATTAATTATTATCTTCACCATACAATACTTAACTTATAATGTTCGATTGGTAATAGACGAGTTTCTGAATTACTATACCCCAATTTTGGCGAATAGCATAAAAAGGTATTATAAATAGACGTCCAGATCCAGAATACCTTTGAATGTTATGCTGCAAAATTTAAAATTTGGGTACAAAAGAAACTCATCTTCTATTCCGTTTCCGAAATTCCCCACATCAATATCAACAACTCATAATGTTTACTGTTATATTACTTACAAAGTAAAATCGGAAAACAAAATATTCAAATATCGTATTTGAAATTCGACAACAAAATAATAAACACTTTTAAAATGTGAATGACCGTTTTAGGCTAGTTGTTAAGTGTTATTGCTGTGGGTTCTGGTGTCTCATACAAGTAATAAGAGTAATTAGCTATTATATTATGCTTATTATTATTAATATTGTATTATAGGTACGCATACTTTAGAATATAGAATATATGTTCTGAGTCTTGTGTTGGAAAACAGTGACCATTTCCCGATTCCAGACTATGCCTGTATTGATAGTACTTTTGGCCAATCACATTGTATTACCCAGTCCCAAGGAGGAAAATCTAAAACTAAGGGCGAATAAGTTTTTTAATTCGTTATATTGTTTAATATTACTTACATTTGCTTGTATCTGTAACATAAAATTTGATTCATGAATGATGGACACGCATCATAATTTACGCCTGCTAAAGAGCGTAGAGCTTAATTTGCTACTTCAGAAAATTACGGATGTTTACAAATTTACAAGATAGTCTCCGTGCTAAGTAAATATGTAAGACACATGTTAAACAACATTCTTCTGCAAGGGCAAGGTCATAATCGACTTTTTACAGTCTCTATTCTCCACTCAAGCGTTTCATTTAACAAACAAAAGAACTAAATTCTCTCCATCCTCATCTTGACTGATGGGATACAAATTACAACACATAAAACAATGAAGCAATGAAGCAGATTGACTATATCCAACCAACCTCAGTATATATTATTGCCTATTCCTTACTATCTTGAATCTTTTTACTGCTTTGAAGAACTTCGAAGTACTTGCGTAATTTCCATATACGTCATTCTTGAGAAGGAAAGAAAAATTAGGAAGAAGGAAGGTAGTATTAATTATGAGCTTTAGCTGTGACCAAGAGCCACGCCATGACTTCATATTTTAGTATTTCTTAGGATTTTATTCAAATAAACCATTGTAACGGAATATAAGAAAGTTGCGATCGGGGTAAATAACTTTTGACACTTTGTGTTGACATAATAGTCACTACAGTCACTAGTCACGTCATGTTCCTTAGTGTAAATTACTCTTCTAAAGTTATCTTGATCACAGACGGACAGACAGGCTGTTATATGAGTGATCGCATAAAGTCGTGAAGAATCGCAACTTAACTTAATAATCGAATACAGATAGTCATTGGAAATACAAACTCTAGCTACTCACAGTCCTTATTATATTGCTATTCCAGCATAGAAAATCTACCATTTGTAACCCTGGCCCCTGTATTCTGCATATTCAACTTACTAGGGTGATTACTGATTAAGTCCATACACAATTAACAGTTCAAAATATTAAGTCCAACTAAGTTTTGCCTTTTTTCAATCCTCTCCCCCGATCCAAGATCTCAGGATATGGCAGATTTTCGATGACTGACTGGCAACTACTATATGAAAATAAGAGTAGGACGTGTTATAAATTATGTATTTAAATGCTATGCGTTTTACTAGTTTTTCATAAATGTAGGACCATTAGTGCAGGCAGTGTGGGATTGGGATTCAATTCAATATTTGATACATAACTTAAAGTTTTATGTTCATCTTTCTTACATTTCGTCTCGTCTCACTTACTGCGCTGGCTGCGATTTTGCAAAAGCATCTTCAAAACTAATTGTACATAAAACATGTTTAGGCATACGCACAGCGGACGCACACCATGATTATAACAAGGAACTTCTTAGTCCTTCTAGGGAACTGACATCTTAACTTAAGGAAGGTGTTTAGTTTGTATTAAAACCATTCCTGTAATGTCCCTTAATGTTTAAAGATTTATTTAGATGTACAAGAACAAAAGTTGGTTTGCTTTATAAAGATTAATTTTGCTTTAATTTTAGTTTTGCTTTAAATTCAAGTTTAATTTATAATTATTAGATATAGTAGAATTACACTATCACTAAATTGTTTTGTTTTTTAATTGTATTGCTGTATCTTAAAAGCAACCTTATTTCAAGGCAGCTAAATAAATATATATTTTTAGTGCACCATACGTATACCAATTACCACATCAAAATAGAATGAGTTATGTTTACATTTATGTGAGAATTAATTTTGCAAATAGCAAATGCACGTAATTGTAATATTTTGGAATAAATCCTACTCAGCCCAGCTATTTATCTCTTTATATTTGTACATTCGATTGTTTATATACTACCTAGATATTCGTTAAAATATTTTTGTTATATTAATGTCAAACAACGCATGATTACATTTTTGTTTAATATGTGATCGCTAATTGTGAGTAGTGGGGGTTAGAAATAGACAAGTAATGTGAATTCAAATGAGTCAACAAAAAGAGTAATCAATGAAAGTTATGCAATGCCTTGAGAATTTTGCTAACTCATTCTTGCTAACGGAAAAGAAATGTGTTTTTGCAAAGCAACGATTAATTAACACACAAAAATTGTAGGAAGTCTGCGACAATGAAAACCAAGTTACACATTTGCACAATGAAAATGAGTGTTTGTATGTGTGGTACTACGTAATACATTGCACATAGATATTCAGGCCTAATGCCAAATACATAAAGTAGTAAGCATTTCTATATAAATACATTCTATTAATTCTACTTCCTCTAAAGCCAAGTCTAGGGCCGTAATGAACAACAATACACGAATATTATTTTTATTTACAATTATCTTTTAAAATCTACATCGACTACGTCATGAAACTGTCGAAAGAAACCACTTTAGGTTATCAATGCTAATGCAATATAGCATCTCTGGATCTTTGTGTGACTAATAATTATCATCTACTACTAATTTTTATATATCTGACTATCTGAGAAACCTAAATGCAGTTCATTAACCTATCGTATCAATAGATAACTAAACATCACATTACACAACATGGATGTCTCATTTTTTCCTACATAATAGTTAGCGTTTTTGTAATTAACTTAAAACCTTAAAATTTTAAGGCCCAAATATGCTACAGTACAGACTATGAGATCTGCGCAATTTCTTATTTAAGGTAAAAAAATGTGACGCTAAATGTGACACTAAATTATGAAGTCTTTGAATCAGCGTCTGACGTTATTTTGAACCTTGAAGGTTTTTGACCTTAGCATATTAAAACGCAAGAAGGTGCCTATATAATATTAAAATAATTATATTATCTTATTATCTCGTTCTATATACCCTGCATTTTCATGTTCATTTTCTAAGGTACATAGTAAATGGGTAGCTATTTATGTCTAATCATATCCTATATTCAATAAATTGATAAATTGAATCTGATTTAGACCCCAGCCCTAATTTCCAGTTGATCATGACTTACGACACTATTATTCCCCGGTGGTGGGGATTATCTGAACCATAGGATATGCTCAAAGATCAAGCTAATTTCATCAAGAACTTAGCTTTCGTAGGCTTTGAGGAATATAATACTAACACTAACAGTCAATCAAAACGAACCAAATATATAGCATTATTCGAATTGCATTTGCTAATTACTAATTAGTTAGTACTATTACTACTGTTAACCAGATTAAGTTTCAGAGTTCAGGCACCCCTCCTAATATCTGACATCATAGTACAAAGACAAAGACCCAAAATAATTGTAATTAATTAATTATAATGCTCCATACTCCATAATGTGTACTGTATACTACATTAACGATCATCAACATCATTACCAAGGACGGCTAGCAACACGATGACAAAAGTGATGAACAAGAGTAAAGCAATGCAACGGACAAAGGCTAACTAATTGATCAGCGAGTTTTGTAGATGACAAACACTTATAATTGCAGAATATATTTTTATGCATACTACTCCTAGAACAGTATTAACTAATTTACTAATGATAACTACAAAGCTATTTAGTTTAGTGAAGTGCCGACACTCAAGTAGTTATTGACTATGCAAGCATCAACATACAAATATTATACGGAAGTCTGAGACTTCCACTTGCTACGTAGACTTGGATTGAGATTCACAATCTCAAATATTATACGCAGCATAGTAGTGTATTTCATTTGTAATTAGTTTAGCCGCTATATCTATTTATTGAATCTAAAACGATTATGTGGTGACAACTAATACTAAATTATAATCAAAACTTGCTTGTAAAATACGTACTTCCTTAAAGACAGACAGTCAGACAACTGAATGAATTTATTTAATACTTGACCTACACAGAAAATTAAATTAAAAGCAGCAGTGGCAGTACCAGATAAATAGATTGCATCAAAATTAATAATAGGTACCAACGGAAGTAGGCAACAGTACAGAGGGTGTTATTTGGTCTTATTTACTCAATTTAAAAAATAGAATAATAAAAGGCTGATCGATCTTATCTAATCTGGCTAATCTTATATATACCCTGCAAGTACATGGCAAAAATTGTCATCAGTCTCACAGTTCCGCGCAAACCTTGCAATTTTCATGCAATTTTAATTGCCTTTGCGAGAGAATGCGAAAGCGGTCATTTTTTTAAACGCAACTGCTATCTCTCATTGGCTTAGCCAATTGTGATCAGATTTTAGATTGGCTAACCCAAAAGGCATGTTTATTTTCGCGAAAGGCTGAAACTGGCGATCGCAACTTTGCGACAGCTCTGAGTTAAGCAAATATAAGATTATTGTCGGATAGACATTGTTAGCAAACGCCTTTAATAATTATGTCGCTATTTTTTTAAACTGAGTAAATGAGATCCAAACACCCTCTATACTATACATTTGAGAGTGCACAATAAATTAAATCTAATCAAAACTACTTGTGAAAATTGAGTAATAGAAATTCCATTTCCTTATCGTTCGGTCGGGTATATAGAATATCAGATCATTAATAGTCTATTAACTAAGTCTAGGTTACGTAAATGTAAGGTCTAGTTAAATCCAGGCATGTGTTATAGCAAAGCTACCTTAAATAAAGGCTAGCCAAGTTGAGTCAAATCCTATGTAATCTGGTGACGGCAAAATTGTAAAATCAAGGATATCTAGCGAGGTTTGAATTTAAGGATTCTTCGTTTCACTTTGCATGGATAGGTATGGGCTTCGTTTCAAAGTTG
>JABASH010004519.1:0-13852 GCA_019776445.1 Tomocerus maximus | reverse complement strand
ACTCTTTTGCACAATGGGTTTGTTTGATGTGGATTTCGTGGGCAGCCATCAAGCAGCCGGCGCATTTGGTAACAAAGTATTTTAACTTCATTAGCATAAAATCTGAATCATTCTAAGTATAGCAATTATAGCATGTAAATGTTACCCACAGGGTTAGAATTACTGATTTGAGAAAAGTATTTAAAAAATTTCATGATAACTAATTGAGATTTTTTACGTTGGTTTACGCAGCTACCTCAGATAAAATACGTGGAGGGTACCCGGCTCAAATTAGTGAATTTCCATACCAAGCTCAATTAAAATACAACAATGAAATACATTGCGGAGGAACTATCATCAATACTTTACTGATTCTAACCGCAGGTTTCGTTTAGGATAGATAATTAATTTTTAATCTAATTCTATTTTATGCATTCTAATTCTAACTTTTCTAATCGCAGCTCACTGTGTCAAATATAAAAGGTAAATTATTTTTGTTTCAAACCTAAGAAAAAAAATGTTGCTAAAATTTAATCTTAAAATATTAATGTAGTGCAGTAAAATTGACAGTGATTGCGGGAGATCATAACCTAAAAGTGGACGAAAATACGGAACAATTAAGAAATGTATCACGGATTTTGTCCCACCATCAATACTGTAGTGCTATAAATAGTTCAAAAGAACACGATATAGCACTGCTGCTTCTTTCCGAAGCGTTAGAATTTAATGCTGCTGTTAACAATATTTCACTAGCCCCAAAGAATTACGTCCCTTCCGGTGATGAATCTTATTCAAATGATCATAACTTATTGTGCGCATTTTCCATGTTTTCTTATAAATTCTTTCATAATTTTATAGGGGAAGCAATAGCTTCTGGTTGGGGAGATTTGGAAGAGAAGGGAATTATTCCAGATGTACTGTATAAAGTTACATTACCAATCGTTCCGCATTCGCAATGTAAAAGAAACTATGCCAGAATAAACACAATAGTCGGTCCCAAAATGATTTGTGCTGGTGAAACGGGCAAAGATACTTGCTCGGTAATATCAACTTGATAAATAATGACCTAATAATTTGCATCACCGTATTTTGTGCGTACGATTTTTAATTATTTCACATATTTCATAATTATTTCGGTAGGGAGATTCTGGCGGGCCACTAACTTGCATTGATTCCGTCACGAAGGCGAAAATTCTTTGCGGAGTAACATCCTTTGGGCATGGATGTGGTAAGTTACTCAAGTTTAAATTGCAAATTAATATTTAGATAATTTAAATGATTTTCATTTTTGCAGGAAGAAAGTCTTTTCCTGGAATCTACACAAATGTTGCTTTATATCGTGGCTGGATTGACGAAACCATAATGAATTTAAAGTAAAATAATATCATTCTCAATTACAATTAGAAATTTTTGAAGATATTTCTTAAACTTTAATGCTAGGTTAAAAGAAAAGTGTCGGCCTTCGGATTATTATTGTCCAAAAAAGAACCTATGCATTCCCCGAAACTTCCTTTGTGAGAACGATTGTAAAGATAACTGCGATAAGGATAATAAATGTTTATCGCAATCAACTTGTCCCACCAAAGAGTTCCGATGTGACAATGGAAGATGTGTCAATTCTCAATGGCGCTGTGACGGAGAAAATGATTGTGGTGATGATTCAGACGAAGACAAATGCACAACTTGTAAAAATACCGAATTTCGGTGTCACACTGGAAGATGCATTGACATTTCGAGGAAGTGTGACAACCATACTGACTGTGACACTGGCGAAGATGAGAGTGATTGTGAACATTTAAATGTGGACAGCAATAGCATAGATATTGAAAATGATATCCGTCAACCTCAATATTGTGGACCGAATATGTTTTCTTGCTCTAATAGAAGGTGTATAAACATTGCCTGGAGATGTGATTTGGAAGATGATTGTGGAGATGACTCAGATGAGCGAAACTGTTCACCAGAACTTATAACCTGTCTTCCAGGAAAATTTCGCTGCAGTGACGGCGACTGTATTTCTACCAATTGGCTCTGCGATGGTGAAAACGACTGTTCTGATAATTCAGACGAGAAAAATTGTACAAACAATGTCAGTAATATTCATACCTGTGGACCTGATCAATTTCTATGTACGAACAATAAATGCATTCCTGCAGATTGGAAGTGTGATACTGAAAATGACTGTGGGGATAATTCAGACGAAACAAACTGCATAAATAACTGTGGAAGTTATAGATTTAAATGTGACAATGGAAAATATGTTAGTTTATTATTTGCATGTGATTTGGAGGATGATTGTGGTGATAACTCTGATGAGATTGATTGCCCACTGGGGCTCCTAAAGCATAAAGTAAAACAATTGCCATTTTAAACTTTAAGTGAAGGTATTTATTTCGGAAACTAAAAAAGTAATAGATACAAGTAGTACTTTTACTTATTACCTACATTAATCTGATAATTGGCAATAAAAGGAATTGATCAAATTTTACTACAAAAATGACAATAATGAAAAATGTAAACCGCAAGTAAATGTTACCTAACAAATGTGACTTAAACCTTAATAGTTACGTACAAATTCATTCTACCTATGCTTAAAAGTTCCAAATAATACCTACACTGACACTGAATAAAATGATTTTATAGAAAATTTGAACGTGACTAATGCTATATCCTCCATTGCTAAATGTACAGCAGGTTCTTCGCCAAACCCTCACATTCACTTACGGTAACATGTTATATAAAAACAATTCTTGATATTGCCAATTACATGCAAGACTCAAATAAATTGCCTATTAGTCTATATTTATTTACTACAAACTACAAACTAATAATTGCACAGACCTCTCCAAAAAAATCCAAAAAGAATCAAATTATTTGCTGTATTACTAGTAACTCCACAGCCACTACCAGTACATAATATCATTTAAATCGAATCAATTTTTGTCTAAAACTGCCACTAAATACTTACCCAGTACCTACAACCAGTACAGCCATTATTTTCTACATTTACCAGCAGCGGCAACAGTAGTCCGCAGATGTGCGGTGCAAGTACCTAGTTATGTAGACTTATTATTGTTTTTATGTAATATCTGTATTTAGGTCCTGCTGTTTTATAAAGGATTTTATTACCCATTGTTCGATCTAATAAGCATTGAGATTGAGACAATAACAGGTCAACATGCAAATGATGTGCATGTACTTACACGTGCGTTTAACACGATGGTGTATGAAAAACTGACAAACTACACAATATCATCATCCAAGGTGTGTGTGGTAGAATCTCTGGGACAGACGTTTGGTCGGCAGAACTCCATTAAAAATTATGCTACACAACAATGTACCTACTAAAGAATTAGCTAATCATCAAGGATTGGGTAAATCAACGTAATACGATCACCACATGCATATCTCTAATTAGGATGTCTAGGTATATCGATTGGGGTATCACTCCTCAAATCAATTTTTATTTTCAACTGAGGACCACTAATTTTGTATACTGAGATGGGTAGTTTTAACTCAAAAAGTCAAGAAAGTGTAAAATTAGAATGTATTTACCAATGGATTAAGGCAAAATGGATAGAAATCAAAAGCCGAAGTGGCAATCCTTAATAGAAGTTTTGCGTTGTGGTTATTATGCTGTCACTTACATGAGCAAGTATTTTAGCTGAGTGCACTTGACTTGTCTTAGCAGTCTGCGTGGCTGATTTGACGTTTTAGCATGTCAGGGGAATTCTCGGGAGTAACAATAAGAACAAAGTGACTCCAGTACGATACGCAAGTTAGAAAAGCAGATGGCTATTGTCTTTCTCTGTCATATGTTCCATTTCCGCACTGAAATCCTACAACTCGATCGAATCCAAGTATAACAGTTGATATGAACACAAAACGCCTACCTACAAAGTCTACAATAATACTAGCGACTCAAGAACAAAGTGGGTGAACTGAAATAAAATATATTTTATTACACCGTTATATGTATCTATCACCAGTCCAGGCTATTCTCCAGAGAAAACTTTACGTGCTGAAATTTTAGAGTAGCGTTACATTACAGTTCGCTTCAAACAATGAAATTATTATTCCATGGCACAATTCCATAGTACAATACACTATACACCTACACATGTGTGGAGAGAATATATTTATGTCCAGATACACTATTGTGACGATGAATTTGGACTTTTGCTACTTATATCCTATAGGCTCTATGACTAAGACATGACAAAACTGTTGTAGCAGAAAATATCCGCAAGACAAGCACACATATTACCGTAAAAGTTCCATCTGTAACAAAATTATCTCATAGTCTTGCTATTATTAACAGCAATCAATAAATCTTTGGTATCCGAATATTTTCATAGAAAATTAAAACAGATTCCAAGGGTTGTGTAATAAAAAATATTGCAATTAATTAGTTTTTGTTCGAAATATACCCGGTTAATCCATGGGTTAATCCTAATGGAACTTTTACGGTGTTGGACTATCGGTATTTAAGGTCTTACCGGTTTTGAAACCAAACTTGGACAACTCGCATGTCAAGCCCGGTATCTTGGGACAGTTGCTCTCGGACGTGTCGGGCTGGTTTTGGACTGGCATTATAAGCGTTTTTCAATGTTTCTAATTGTTTGGCGGTGATGGTCGTGCGGGGTCGTTTGTTAGGGGCGTCTCCTCCAGAATCCGAACATCCATTCCCGTCTGTTGTCAAAGAATCTTTTTAGAATTTTAAATCAAACCAATGTGAAAATAGTTTCATTGGAAAGCCGAGTCGAGATGTATCTTAATAATATTAAAGTGTAAAGAAAGAGAAATGTTTTCCGAACCTAAAATAAGCTGACCTTTGGTTTTGGCAGCATCGTAGTCACTTTTACAAACCAATTTCCTATCTTCCATAAGGTAAAACTCATCTCCCGTGTTCAATTGTCGACTACATAAAATACATACGAAACATTGAAGATGATAGACATTGTCTTGAGCACGTCGCACCACCTGCGTAGGAGGAATCCCTTGCTCACAACCTGCACACCGGGTCCCGAAACGTCTACAAACAAAAATCCCTCCATCAAAAACAATAATTTGTATCTAAAATGCACTATATTTGCAAATGCAAAGTGTAAATGTAACTATTGACACAAAATATTATTAAATTAGTCAAATTAGCTTGAGCAAAACGAACAGACAACAAAAGTAACTGAAATTAGCAACGAAAACCTCTGTCTTTAGTAAATAGTTCAAAGAAATTCGTTAACACCACTAGAATGTATTATGTTGGATAATTTTCAAGAGACGGAACAGAAAATCGGTGGTAGCACTAAAATAGTCCACCAATAACATCTCACACTCACTCCAAAACATTGAGGAAACATTAAAGAAGCACATGATCTTAAAAATGAAAGTTCCACATGAAGGAAGCATTAGAAAGAATAAGAAAAGCAACATTAAGAAAGTTTTTGTGAAAACGACCAAAAATTTACTTCGAACTGTGAGGAATGGCATACTTGAAAAAGTCTTCTTTGCAGAACAGCTGTCCATTCTTGAGAAAGCACTTGTCAGTTAATGTGATGTCACACTCTGCACACTTCAGACAGCGAGAGTGCCACGTTCGGTCCACTACTTTCAATATGAACCGGTCTAGGATCATTCCTTCACATCCGGCACATCGAGGGATTGTCGCTGTAAGAACAAAACACATTTTTTAGGAACTTCGTCTTGAAATCTTAACTCCCAAAACTTACCGAGCAATACTGATGGGATTTTCTTACAATCGAGTAATGAATTAATCATTGTAAAGATATTTTGCACTGACACAGATTAATTCATAATTTTCTTACGAGTTACATTTAAGAACACCTTAACTATTATGCACAATTTCTGTAGCAAATTGTAGTTTTAGTATAGTAAGGGATAGTAACATAATCGGGTCCAGTAACTCTAACATGAGAGTATGAAACTGAGTGTCACTAAACTAAACAAAGTTGGTGTGTACGGAGATGAGAATTAGAGGAGTGAGGAGATCCGGGCAGGCAAGTGTCCATATGTGAAAGCCATAAAGGTCGTTTCAGTGCACTGTTGATCGGGGTTGGTTAAGAATGACATTCAGTTTGGACATGACATTAGATTAGGTTAGCTCCATTAGCAATTTACGAGTACGAGTCCACATGGTCCAACTTGGTGCAGCAGACCCGACCAAACCAGAGACCACATGTATGAATGAATAAATGCATGACGAGTCGGAAAAGCTACATTACAAATCTATTGACGATCTAAACAGAGAAATATATCCAGCAGTATGTATATAGATTCTTTTATGCTGCCTTATGGACCTACTCAATAGAGTAATAATCGTACGCAATGGATCAAACGCAAGTTCAGGGAGCTCCGAATTTTCGGCTAGGGAAAGAGGGATGGAGGGAGCGTTCATATTTATATTCATATGACTTGTCAAATAAAGGATAGCTATGTCTACACTGGCGATGCCACACAAATGTATAAGGGCTTACACAAGCAACCCACCCCTTTGAAAAATGATTCTTTCCCTGCACTGCCACTAGTCCTCGTTTTTTATTTTCATCCCGACGGCTTGCCTCTATATGAGTTGCTTGTCTAAAGTTTGGTTTGCTTGTTTAACTCTCTAGTGTATTGGCTACCATTGTGCTCCGGATATTTAGTCAAGTTTGTTTTGCCTTTGTAAGCATATTTCACGAATGAAATCGAAACTAATTTCATTAGTTCTCTTGTCATCTCTCCTATCCATTCCAACTTTCTTTTTTATTTACTCCTTCGCCTATATCTTTCCTTATCAGGATACCTAACAGCACAATGTTAACAATTCATTCCTTAAATATTCCGAGAATACTATAACTAATACCTGCTGCCTACAGATAATGTTTGTATAGTATGTCTATAGCACACACTTGTGCATATTTGTTTACTATAAAAGATAATAAAAATCCAGACAAATCCCACAATGCTTCCTATGCTCTTCTTTTTCCTTGTCAGATTTTTCCTGTTTGCTTTCCTCTCGTTTTTTACAAGTCTCTAAGGAATTTCAATTCATTGCTCATCTTATGTATTCCTAGACTTTACTTCTTTCTCTTTAATGTACAGTCCTAACCTTACACAAACCACTCGGGCAACTATTCTTCGTAGATATGCCTAACAGAATGTGTAAAACTGTTTCTAGGCACAATGAAACCCAATTTCAGCAGTATTAGCATATTCCGTGTTTATTGGATTCACAAATACCATTTTATATTGCAATGGAAGAGATTTGGTGTAAGTACCGACTTCTAACAAAATAAAACATCAAATAAAAATATAAAATTGTAGATAAATCAGATAATACGTCCATCTTTGATCTGAACTAAAATTATCTTTGTTCAAGGTGTTTCAAGAAACCAGGATTTTGTTCCAAAGCTTGAAGGAGAAATTATCTTTGGGATTTTCTAATAAATACAATGAAGGTTCATTTTTGTAATAGGTTTTCAAAAAAAATTGGGATTTTTTGCCAAAACAGCTTTTGTAAGCCTAAGAATTTGTATTTTGTATAGAGAATGAGTTGTGGGCGTGTGTGACGGAGTCTGCCTTCTGCCACAAAGCCCTTCCGTCCTAATTGTAACTAAATATTTAGATAATCCGCCGTTGGTTAGGACGGAAGGAAAGGATTGAGTCGCGTGCCAGTCGCGTGTCCACAATCCTTTTGAGTACTTCCGAATTAGTAATCACTATACTAAGCAAAGCACACTAATTGCACACTGTCCGCTAAAGTTATCCTTCTCTCTCACTCCTGTGCCTACTTATTCTAGGTATTTATACAAACTGGGAAATGACAAGTACATTTTATGTGATGACAGCCACTACTTAAGTACCCGCCTCAACTAGTACCCTTTTGTTCCCCGACTCAAATGACGGAAACTCTTTTATGACTACAGAATCACTCTTTACATTCATACAGTGAGTACTTCAAATACGGAAACATTCTACAAGTGTATTTCCAGTCTTTGATCAACTACCACTAAGTTAAACAAACCAGGTACATACCTAATAATGTAATGCGTATCTAGCTTTAGTATGTATACCCACTTGTTTGCATAGAAATCTGATACGTATCAACTGAGTGGTTAAGGTGCATCCTTTAGACAGATTTTATGCAAAAGGATCATCCTTAAAGGAAACCAAACCTGTGTCTGCATTTTTTAAGCATTCAAATTGATTACTTCTCACTAGGCACAGGATTTATTGGGTCTTCTTTGAGAATCAAACCTCAGATTTGTTAGAAATACTAATCAATACCTTTTATTAGTAATTGAAGCCAGTTTGCAGAACTTTTTCCAAAGTTACCATGAAAAAGCTGCTAAATTCATAGAATGGATTTCACGAAGCTAGTATGAAGGGTATGGAGTGTCTCAATTTCATTTCAGAATTGATTTTCAACTATTTATAATTGGTAAATTCTGGAAATTCGAACTCTAAATTAGGCTTTACTAAAAATTCGAATAATTCGAAATGGAAGGAGAAGACAAAATATCTAGCAATATGACCAGAGACAGTATAGGATGGAAGAAGACTGGTTTGGTTGGTTGTTTGCTAACAAATAATGCAACTCACATAAGGATACACGATGGATTTACATTTAGTAGTATTTTCTGTCCTTTTTCCAGTCAAGTATACACTGGAGAGATACTTTGCTCTGTAGATTGTTTGAGCTCCTCAGTGCAAACAATCGAGCAGTGTGTGTTCACGTTTTCAATTCAACCAAAAGATAAAATCTCAAGCAGTGAAAGCAGATATGATTCTGTCTGATCTAGTTATCGATTCCGGACTGAATTATTCTCCTCTACTCTCTACAACAATAAGATTCTATTGAAACATAGCCAAATCATCAAACGCAGACTTTTCTCTATTGTGTATATATGTATGTATTACTACACAAAACCTGGCACACAATTTGGGTTAACTCTCTATAGTCTCCATTAATTTACTATTAAGATATTTAGTCTGCATTTCCCTAACTTTTCCCTACACTTTTGCTTCGATGTATGTAATGAATCAGTGCATATCATCACAAGACTTGAAAGAGATTGTTTCAATTTTCTAGCATTCAGATTGAAACATTTGTTAGTTTGTACGCACATGCAATTATAAATCATATTATTCAAAATGATATGCTAATATTGAAATTAGATTATTTATTAGATTGGTTATTATAGACTACTTTGCATATAAAGTTGAGTATGGAAATGAATCGTGTATTTATTTGGTAGAATGTATAAATAGAAGTGTCTTAACTGGAGTGGGCTGAATTGACAATGAGTTAAGTGTGTGTTTTAGTATGTCCCTTTGGAATCGGAGTGGAGAGCAGTGAATGTCTTCATTGTGTGTGCAGGCCCTTGATACTCTAATAAATGTCATATAGGGGTATCGAGGACAAAGTAAACTCAAGTGGCTCATTCATTTTCCTCTAATGCACTGCCTGGCATATTTCTATCTGTTTCTATCTGTAGTGTTAGTTATAGGGAAGGTATCTCTTTGGTTCCTGATCCCATTCAACTGAAGCTAAAGGGCCCTTGGCTTTTTAAATGTTTACACCATCTTCTCCAGGGACAGGGATGGTAACGGCAATTATCTAATACAGACAGCTAGAGTATTGCAGGACTTTTCATGTCGCTGGACTGGAATCAATTCACTCACGCTCTGCTCCCTCTTTTTATAACTCAGACATCATTTTCCGCCTGTCTCATCATGAATTTGCCAATCATCCTTCCAACATGTCTTTCTGCAAAACTATAATTTCCTACTCCTTCCTATGCAATTCACATCTTTACATCAGTCAACTAAAATTTCACCACAAAACAGTTGACAGCACAAGGCAAATTGTAAAAGAAGATTGAAACTTGAATAAGAATTTAGCCCAAAATTATTTCATCAATTAAAACAGGACAGTAGTTGAGTAAGTATATGTCGGATTTGCCGAAATGTGCAGCGATGATTCATTTGATCCCCCACTGTAAATCAATGAAATTATATGCTACCTCTTGTACATACCCAAAATATGTTTTTACCTTTCAAGTTTAAAGGTCATCTTTTTGTTGGTCGACTCAGTTTTACCATTATGCTCTTTGAACATGCTTTCCGTTTACGAACCACACACTTTACAGAGTTATAGAAGTACCAGTAGGTATACTATGCTGAGTTATACAAGTACCAGTAGGTATACTATTGAGTTATACAAGTACCAGTAGGTATACTATGCTGAGTTATATAAAAATTGACTTTGTATTGTTAGTACATTAACGTAATTGATAATCTGAATCCCTAGTTCTTTAAAGGTTTAATATTGTTTGTTCCAGTTATTGCTAACGGGGAGTCTTGCATTGAAAAGTATTCACGGAGCGTATGTGTCTACGAATTATAACAGAAAACCCGGAACTAAAGATGAACAGGTGTCACAGAATCAGATAAGAACTCGATTAGTGTCTACTGGAACCAAAATATTTCATGTCTAGTCCATCATATGAAATATGTAGCAATATTTCTACGCACGGTGAGTGTATACCCGAAAAAGGACCGCACCCTTTAACAGAAAAATCTGTTACGTTTTTTTCATTTAAAATATATTTATGAATGCGGGATGCCTGTCCACAGAATCCGAAGTTGATATTTGGTATTAGGATGCATATCTGATAAGTAGAGTATCACTTTGATAGTTAGTAGTACATAAAGTATAGTTAGGAATAAAAGGTTTAAATTGGTAGTAAATCTTGGTATTAGGGAGAGGGAGAGTAAACTGTAGTATAAGTTGAACAGACTGTAGGAAATGTATTATGTAAGAGTGGTGATATCAGATGAGATGAGATCACCTGATAAGTCTATTAGCTAAAAGGTAAGCTGAATAAGCGTCTGAGTAATAAATAAGGGAAAATGTAACAGAAGGTGGTGATGTGACGTGATCGTGACGAGGCCTTCATTGTTTCTTCCCATCCTTATCATCTCCATTGCAATTAAATCGATTTGGAATGAAAATGAAATAGATCAGAGCCGTAAATAGTTGACAAAGGATAATATTAGAGGCGCATTGTACTCCGTTTGCATGCACACAGCTACTACAGCACTAAATACTACACCGGCAGGGAGTCATTACTTACGGACAGAGTCATTCACCCGAATTCGAATACAATACACTCGAACGGACCAGAACAAAGCATCAATATAGATTCTCTTTCAACTCCTATACACCAGCTCCGACGTAAACATGCACTCATCTCATTTTCTGTCTCTATAAGTACACTAGTGGCATTACTCACCAGACTTTATAACAGACTAAACTTATAAACTATGCCAATGGGGTTTGCATAGATATTAGCATTCTCTGGAAAATAATAGCTAATAAAATGATATATTATCCACAGGTAGGATAATTAACACGAAAAGAAAGGTAAACATCCACAAATCACTGCTGTGCAGTCAGAACAGAACGTAAAATGTCTCAAAATAAACCTTGATGCATAAACAATTCTAAGAAATATAGTTTTGTCACAAAGAATGCGTAATACATAAGACAGATACATAGACTCGCATACAGAAGATAAATCGATATTCAAAATAGCTCCGGAGAAAATTATTTTTAACTTTCCGAAATATTATTTCATATTGTATTGTAGGTTCATATATAGCTCGATTTTTTCATTTTGATACAATTGACATGTATTTTGGTCGAAAATTCTACAGATTTGAACCAAAATGAAAAAAGTTGAATTGAATTGCCTACCTGAGGTATATAGTGTAAATTAATTGTGTGCTAAATAAGATTGTGTCAAGCAGAATCACGGAAGCAGTTTTGAATTTTGAGCTAGGATGTCTGTCAACAAGTTAAAAGTAAAACTTTTGCTGTGCCTATGTAATTCAATAGGAAACTGGTCATGCTGAGATGTAGTATTATGGTTGGTGTGTTTGTCTCTTTTATTTTGTACATTGTTGATTGAAATGGGAAAGAGTGGGATTTGAGTAATGGGAGAAGAGGAAGAAGGGCAAGAGGAGTGAAAGTCAAAGGAAACAAACATGTGATGGCTGTTTTGTTCGAGTTGAGAGTTTTCAATGTAAAGGACTCGTGGATCACAATAGAAAACAATGGGACTGACATGTCAGCTCCGAAAGGACGACACTAACCATTTGTCTACCAAACCAACCCGAAGTGTATGAACAAGTCAAGGTCTATATGTGCATGCACATCATCATGATCTGTTTCATTTCCATCCCCGTTTTGTTTCATTAGTCTAATGTCTTGTCTGCATGTACAATTCAAATAATATCTCTGCTACATTATCTCTCGTCTATCTCACAGAATTGTCTATGCACTCCTGGTTCACTTCCTCATTTACTTTTTACAGCCCAAACTGTCTAAAGTGAAATAAACTCAAAATACTTTAATTTATGAAATACAATAATTAATCAACAACCCATCTAACCATCTATACATTTTATTAGAAACAAATATTCCTATTATTAGTAAAAGCATATTTAGGTATAAGATGTAGCAAATTAGCAAACTTTAATGTGCATTTAAAGGATCAGGGGCATAAACGACAAGTTGGCTTATAATTGCAGTGATGCATCTTTAAAATGGTCTAGTATAGTATTGAGTAGGTGAAAAGGGAAGTTTTTGAGTGTGGGAAGTGTAAATTAAGGTTGGGAATGTAAAAGTAGTGTTGATATGATAAGGAGTGGGTTTATAGGTAAGGATAGGTAAATGAAATGGCATTGAACCCTAAAAAAGAGATAAATAGTGTGTAAGTTGTGCCCATCTGATCTGATCTGGTTAACGAGGACTGTGAGTGCTATATCAATCACATTACGTAACACTATTAGATAACATTCTCCGTATATAGTGTGCTGAGTGGAAGAGTAGTCGCGGAATGTTTTTGTGGTGGAAAGAAAACGTTGGCGAGTGTGAGTAAAAGACTTATTCGTATGGTCTGTGTGTGTGAGTGTGTAATGGAATATACAGGCAGAGATAATAATATTATGAAGCCAGAGAAGTGCAATGAGCAGTGGAGTTGGTTGAGTGAAGTAGTGAGTTGAATTTTCTCCGACTTCGGGTCGATTTCTTTTCGGAGTTGCTTGGGCTGGGTTAGAGTGCTGTGACTTTGTGAGCAACTCACAAGTTTCTGCTTCCCCACTGTTTTTAATCTAGGAGATTGAAGTGGGTGGGGACTAGACTCGTCCTACTCCACATTACATTCCCTCCTTCCGACTTTCTTTCATGACTCCAAACGGCCTATAGCCAGAATTATCTCAATATATCTATCTTCATCCTAGACTACTCTGCAAATTTATATTCATTAGCTACCTATCCCAAATACTACAAATACACTAAATAAGCACCTATGAAAAACAATGACTCCACTCTCCCCTGCTGCTTTCCCTCCCAGCAAACTCTCTCCATCTTCCTAAACACAATTACTTACATTCACATACAGTCGATATTGCACATTCGACAACATATGCACACCCGCATCTTCTTAAAACCTAAATCACACAACCATTTTCACTTTCCTCAAATTTTAACCAATTCTCTCAGCATTGTACCAGTTTAGACAATTTAATGCGTACATAGTATCTATCGTGGAACGGACAATTATTGTACACATACTCACCGGTAGCAGATAACTATAGCCAATACCAATACATTTAAATCATTAAATCCATCACTGAACTATTTAGAATGTCGTACCTCCGTCGTAGAGTTAAATACAGACACATAATCCTTCAGAAATTATTTAAATTTCCTTAAATCCTTCAGAATATCTTACAGGCTGTGAGAAAATTGGGCCCTAATATACCAAATAATTGTTTAAAAAATTAAGCAAATGAAACAGACAAT
>JABASH010004518.1:0-13852 GCA_019776445.1 Tomocerus maximus | reverse complement strand
TAATAACATACGTGATATGTGACCTCCCCATCTGCAAATTGTCATATACCATTGGTAACTACATTGCATACGTATATGTTACCGTCCTAGGATTGTACCAGGCGCAGTGTCACAAAGTTGGTTGATCGGCCTAGCCAACTAGCGGTGGATATTTGACGTAGCCAACTCGACCCACCACTTTTCATGCCAAAGTTAACACCGAATTACATGTACATGAGATTTTCCTCATAGACAAAAAGCAATATAAATGTAGATCAATATTCATGATAAATATATGGAAGTTTCATTCGAAACCAGTCAATTCGTCATTGAGTTGAAGTGTTAGCACAATTATATTATATTGGAAATTGTCAAATTTCACAGATCATGAAGTACAGTTATATGGCTTTTTTGTTTATGTGGCAAATCTCATGTATTGTACATGTAATTAGTATAGGTGGGACAATGGGCCTGAAAGGTGGTGGGTCGAGTTGGCTAGGCTGATGCACCCACCGTGTGATACTGGGCCTGGTGTTATCCTGGGACGGTAACATACGCTTCAATGTGCAAAGGTTTGAAATGCAATGCAAGCTGCATTAACTAATAAAATCGGTTAGAAATTGCTATGCATTATTTATACAGACTCTACTCGCTTAATATGCTTGTATTGATTAAAAGGTCATATGCAGTTCATTGTAATCCCATTTTTGTCTTTCTAATTTTGCGTTTCTTTTTGGAGAAATGAGTGTTTGTTGAATAAGTAGCGCATTATGCTTCACATCACGAACGATGAGACAGGATTATTAATATTACACTTTAATAGCATCTTTTTTGGTAACATAACCGTGATTCAATCTATTTTTCAAATTGCACTCTTTTAAGTTTAAAAGTATCAAATTCTGCATTTTTATCTTTTATTTCTACTGATATTACAGATATAATATTTTTGTATCGCTATCGCTGGGTATATTACTATAAATATTACTATTTTGGTCTTGAAAAGAATTTTCCTGCTGGAAATAGTGTCTTTCCACTGTTTGTAAAGGGGGCTTCTGAAAACGTTGTTGGGAAAATGTAGATACTAGTTTATGTATGAATACTTTATATGAATCAAATTATCCAGTTTGAGTCCCAAAGCACTTAACGTACCATGAACAGGGTGATTTAGCATACAGCTTAGAGTTACAGTAAACAATTCAACGCACAGCTGCGTGACAAAATCTTTAGGTCGACATTATTGCAAGTAGAACTGTTGTGATAAATTTACAGTTGTGCAATAAATAAAAGAAGCTGATGTAGTTTTGAAAAATGGCCCGCTGGAAAGCATTTCATATTTTGTGAGCTAACCATCAAATGGACCACTTTGAGGGTGGCAAGTGGCAACGGACCAAAGGGAAATAAGTATAATAGGCATGAAAATAAGTGGGAAGAAACTAACATAATAGAAATAGGGCAAGAGTCAGAATATTCAAGTGCACAGAACGAAAATAGCTATATAGAGAGATATTTATATCGAACTAAACAGACATGAAAGATATAATTCAAAAGCTTTCTACTGTTCATTCCACAAAATATATTTACCTTTCTGAGTGTAATAGAGCTGACTTGACTTCGTTTTGGCTTCTTTGAGAAATGTTTTGCATATGATAAACGATATTTCTCTCCGCATTCATTTTTTACAGTTTCTCTGCGTCTCTTCTTCAAGATGGTTGTGTTGTAAATGATTCCTTGGGAATATCATTCCCATCTTTTTAGTTTATGATGTCTTATTCTCCAAAGAAAGGGGGAATTTTCAGCAGTGCGAAGACAAACATAAATGATACGCAACTTCATTTACAATACACATGGTACGTTTATGCATGTGCTACAGAACAACAATGTATGAATAAACAGATGCAGTTTGTTCATTTTATGAATCATACTATATTTTGGGTTATTTATCTTATACCATCTTCCCCATAATTGAGATATGTGAGATTTATCATCCCTTAGTATAAAATGTCTGCATTCTGACTTGGCTATAATAAGGATTTGTCAACTCTTTTCATTTATAGCCAGTTCCTTTTCACTTAATCTACTTTTAGCATTTTCGTCAAGATAAAATGTAAACTATCCTTCAGTGATGTTATTTAAAAATATTACTTTATCTTGTGCTTAGCGAGGTTTTTCGCTACTATACTACGTGATAATATATCAGGAATCTTACAAACATAAGTGTTCCGTGTTCCTTTCAGTTATAGGGTACGGTTATTCTATAGGTATAATTTGACTTAGGAAACCAGAAATACTTACTGTCAATTAAAGCCTGCCTGCATGTATGGTAATGCACCATTTCTTATCGCTGCATAAATAATAAATTATATTGCTGCATTAGAGATATTAAAATTAGAATTTAAAACAACTACAACTCCTGGTTAATCTGGATGGTCAAGTCTAGTGATGTCAGTATAGTTAATGTATTATAGTGAATGTATTATTGTTAGAGTACTAATTAAACGCGCAAAACAACAAATCATAGCAAACAATTTCTTTAGAATTGCTCAGGAATTCCCATATAAGGTACCTAGTTGATAATTGATATCTAATCAATAGTGCCATATAAATATAAAACTTTACTATCGCACTATTAATCAATATAATGTCCATGTTTTGCCATAAAAATGGCAACCAACTAAATTCTTCCTTCAGTACTTCTTTCAAAACCTGCCAGGATACTTAATCAATAAATGGTTTTATTACAGTTTTTTAGGAATTTAAATTTTGTATATCACACCTCGTGTACTTAGACCACAATAATTTGATAAAATGTGGTTTACACGCTATTTTTCAAAGGTTCAACTATGTACAAATCCATCATTGAATAGAACCATTTACTCACAATCTCATTATATTACCACAATATCACAGAAACTCAGCCTTCATAATTAAGTTCACATGCAAAAACTCTCACAAATATCAAGTTACCTAAAAATAAGTGGCATGTGCAGTAGAGGAAGTAAATACAAGCTGCTTGAGTTACCTTAGTGTAGTATTAGTAGGCATTACAGTAAACAAGTTAATTCTACCGAGTATTGTTATTAGATATAATATCACATCTACAACCACTTGTTAACGGCTTACGGAAATTACGGTGCTGAAAACACCTACAAGAATTTTGGTGGATATTTGCTTGGCTACAATTATTCCACATACTAATTTATCATGTCTTACCATAAATAACTTCCAAAATAGGGCACAGATTTTTTTTCATTCAGACATCCAAAAGTACGACAATATTCCAGCTGAAATTATACATGTGATTAAAAGATCATATTGCTACTTAAAATAGATTCTGCGGCTGTATAAATGAAGTAACGTTGTTAGATGGATTAAAGAGTATTTACGCACTCAAAATCAAAATAAGTTAATCCTAAAGTAAGACTAGTATTCAAACATCAAAGTCATTATGTCAAGGTGTGTTAAATATTAAATGCGCATTGAAATATTTTGCTTCAGATAAAGATAAATAGTAAGCACTCTGTCTAAAGAGAACAGTTAAAATAACAGTGCAAAGATATTTGAAAGAAACTCGTGTAATAAATAAACAGTGTGCATTAGGTAAGTAAGCTGCGAGGGTGAAAGGGAAGAAAAAGCTGGAGTTTCGCTATGCGAACCCCAAAAATAGAAGAAAGAAGCCACAAAAGGAAAGTACGTCATCAACATTGAGGAGAAGCATTCCCGAAACGACACTCAACAGCCCGACGTTTGCCAATCAATCAAATTAGCCGAAGACGACTGGGAGAGAGGAGAGTTGACTTTGAGCTATATCTACGCGACACAAAACTGTCGTCGCGGGTAACTGTCTCTATTGCTTCGTCCCAGTCTTCTAAGACATGACATTATGTACTAAGGATAAACATCCTACTTACGAATCCTTTTGCTTGTTACTGAAGGGAATTGCAATATCTTTGGGAAAGTTGTTTTGTTCCGGGAAGACTTGGAATAAATAGGTAGACTACCTGACTGAACAATTTACTTAAAGTAAGTAGTCCATATAGAATTCTCAAACTTCCTTCTTAGTTTGTGTGAAGAAATCGGCATATCATATAACTTTGGTAAACTAATACAAAAAGTGCCTTAATATCATGTGACAAATAAAATCATACATATTCTTAGTTATGTGTCGACTTCCTTTAAGACATAAAAGCAAGTACCCATTTACTACTCTAGCTTGATAATGTACAAAAAGGAGGTTGTTAGTAATGTAAGACATTTGTAATGTTATACGGTTCAAACATTTTACTTGACTCAGCATCTAGCACTCTGAGTCATATCCTTATTAAGGAGATCTACTTTGCAAAAACGGGAAAAGGAAGTTTGGAAAACTTTGTTTCTTCACTCATATTATTTCTCTCATTTCTCAAATAAGGATGTTCGCTTCACTATTCAATCTTTTCCGGTCCAATTATGGAGCGACTCAAACTCTGCTGGTACCTACAGTTCTAAGAGTGACTATTGCTAGTTTTATGTATGAAACTTTTTACTGACTTCATATGTTTTGATTGCCTATACTTTCTCAACTCACCATCCTCTTCTTTTTCCCATTCCTGTTATTACTACAAATAGGTAGCAAATTGAACGTTTTCATTAAGTTAAGACATCCATGTGTTTACTTTAATAAATAACCTTGTAAAAATCTGGTTCTATTTTTGCATTCCTCTCCGACTACCTAAATGTAGATCATATGAGATTGCATAACAAAAATGTTAATAATCTTATAAGGTGGTACTATACATCAATCAACAATTTACCATACAGATAATTTTGCAGATAATAATATCGGATTCTTTGTAATTTGATAGAAGATGAGTCACCCGAAAAGATTCACAACAGCAGCCCTATAACTCCTCTATGCTAAGCTAAGATTTGTTTCAACCGTTCGGATTTTGAAAATAATCTCAATATTTGCCTCCAAGTCAACTATTGATAAATTGCATGTAAACTTTGTATACAGAGTACGGACACCTACTTATTTTGAAGAAATTGGCGAAACTCCCCAGGAAGTCATTCATTGGCCAGAGGATGAATTGAATCGAGTTATGCAGTAATAAATTAAATTGGAAATTCTCAGTAAGGTGAATTGAAGGTTGAAACTTACTATGCTGGAAGTAAACTGTCTTTTGAGATAATTAATAACCACATTGTTTATGTTTATGCTATCGCGTAGTTGTAAGTAATGTGATTGGGACAGAAGAGTCTTTCCTGTAAACTCTGCGGGTGATTTTGTTGGGTATTGGTTTGCGAGTTTTATTTGTGCTGTCCATTGAGCATTTTAAATGAAGTTGAGGTGAGTAGGACAAAGATATTGAGGTGATACGCAGTTGAGTATAGATGGGACTAGGGAGTTGTGTGGAGCTAACCCGGGTTGTGCAAACTAAGGATAGTGGTGTGAGTGTTTGTGGAAGAAGTAAAGAATCGGTAGTCAACCGAAAGTTGGCGAATATGAAGGAAAGGTACCGGGTGAGTAATATATGTATCTTATTGTATTAGAGAACATTGAGACGAGGTGAGAGGAAGTTGGAAGCAAAGTTGAAACCGAGGCGAGGTGAGTAAGTGAGTCTCGCTCGACTCTGTGGCATTTCATTCCGTTGAATTCTCAAGTAAAGTCGAGTCTGTGTTCTTCTCGAATTTAACACGGAACTACACAAATACTTACATATGTGCGAGACTATGCTCACTTTTTTCTGCACTTATTGTAGAGAGTCCCGACTCCTGACGAGAAAGTACATAGTGTACATTATTCTATTAATCTAATTGTATTTCCATCGGTTCTCAATGCTCCAGCTACTATCTGTGCGTGGCAAGATAAGTGAAGCTGTGTCTATTTCAACTGGGAGCTGAACTGGATTCCCATGATATTTACTAATGTGCCCCGAGAACTACAATGTACATCTTTCAAGTGATCTGATCTCTCTCTCTGCTACATAAAGGCTACGGACGACCAATTTACGAGACTAAGTACTGTAGTATATACATACAAACTAGAAATATAGTTCGCAGATGACTTTCTATAGTCTCTTTAGTGTCTTATGACTGAATTTATGTATGAATATACGTTGTAATGCACGGATATTTGACTTAGAGTCGAGTCAAAACAACACGTCTGTTTGTACGTCTCATAGAACTAAGACTTGTATACGTATATCTTTGAGTATAGAGATCTTACTTACATTGAATTGAATGTTTCGGTTGAAAAGCGGGTAATACCCGGAGACAAGCTTCAGTCTTATGCCTACTCAGTGTTATTAGATATTATCCTCGCAATATAAAGGATGTAGTTGGTAGCAGTGGCTAGTAAAACACACAGCCAGCTATTTACTATCGGAGAGACGTTAGAGACATGGGAGCTAACGGGAACCAAGCCATAGCAATCCAAGCCAAGCCACAGCTACGGCGGCTACAAAGTCTTCTTCACTTTTGGCTTCGTTCTACGTTACCCTATTTTACCCGTGTTTTTCTCCCGATGCACTTCAGTTCAGACTTGACTTCGGTTGGGCTGAGGACAATTCCTTCGTGTGTGTGATCCTATTTTTAAAATTACTCAACTCACCATACATACTCAGGCTAGTCGTGACTAAAGCATTAGCGAATACTCACCCAACATTAATATGCCTACCTACGTAGTAGATAACTTGCCAAAGTGCACAAATATTGTTCATACTCTCTCTTAATTTAAATAGTGACTCTTTTTCAAACATCAATATGTAATTTTTACCCGATTCTCAAAGTGTTGCATTTTTCTGTGCGACAAAATCTTTTACTACCTCTATGAAGGTGTTACGTTAATTTACTTAATAAAAGAGTGTAGGTGTACCTAATTTACATACAAAAGCGTAGAAAATCAACCCCTTAGCCAAACTATTCACACGTCTCCGGTGCAATTAGTGATCATTTGCATTTTCATGGAACAAAACACTTCCTCAATGAATTCTAATTAGAATTCCTAAATACTATTCTACCAACTAACTAAAAGTGACTACAAGTGTAGGGAAAATACCAGGGATTAACTTCTCAGAACATGCAAACTACTACAATCATTTTGTGAACTGATCTGATTACTTATGTATTAAATAGACTTAATTGATTCTAATGACTACGTGCACAAGTAGTAAATACAGTTGATTATCTACAGTGCGTAGTGTAACTAACTATTTATGTAAACATTATTGACACCTTTGTTAGTAAAACTCACTTTCTAAATTTCATAACTTGTTCTTGGATACACTCAAGGTGTACATTTGAGAACAGTTCACGCATTTCTTAATGCGGTCACAAATAATTCACTGAATTGGATTATTAAACCACTGTGACAAAACTCACACAGAGACTATCTCCCTGTTAACTGACACAGTCAGTGAGTGACTTGGTCATTATAATCATAAGTAGTAGTACCAAGTCACGTCAAAGAAAGCACCCAACCAGATGAAAATAACTTTTGAGAAACGTATCATAATTAACACATAAAAAACAGAGACTTAACTTTGTCTATTCTTCTACATGATATACATAGCAGGACTAACTCAAGTGATAACTTACAGGAATTCTTCACTCTATAATAACCACCCGACCACTCCATTCAGTATAGTGTATCACAGTTTATTATCAACATAATCAACTAGGTTTAACAAATACATTGACGAAATTACAGAGATATATCCTGTCTTGATAGGGAAAGTAATTATAACATATTTATACTGCACAAAAATTTAAAACATCAAAGAAGGTTGCACTATATACGGACACTTTACATGTAAATAGTACCGTGACTTCAGTTTAGCAACTGGACTGTGAAAGTGTAGAGACTACTTGATTTTCCTCATTTAATCAGACTCCTAAATATACAAACGTCTCATATTATGCTCTGTCTCCTTTCCATTCGCACACTCTACATTTTCTGTCATATACAAACTCTTTGTACATTTTAATGAGCTAACTTTTCGGCTTCAATTGCTCTCCTCGCACTTCTGCCTTCACTATAACTATGTTTGTATTTGCCTACAATTAAATAATTGTCATATTCTTTCTTCATAGATACTTATGGTTCTTATTAGTTCCTTCTCGTGTGTATAGGCAATAAGCAAATACTATTACTACCAATTTATATCCAAAATAGTGGCAACCGTTCTTAAAACTCTATAATTATCCACTAGTTGCTACGTACAGTTTTCAAAGGAAATAATGCATTGATGCTACTTAGCCATGCTTTTCTGTTTGTAACCAAATAAAAACAGACTATCACGTGAACCTACACATTACTAACTTTCAACAAATACCTGCGTCTGGCTGGGTAAACATTAATCCTTGTAATTAAGTACATTTCATGAGCTCACATGTTAACAACTCAGAGCTAATCGTATAGTAGTAGTATACACGAATATATACTGGACCACAATACATCATGGGACGTTAATTTCAGTTCTGTGCAAAATGTGATGCCATTATCATGTAATGTTCGACCCAGGGAAGGCTTAATTCTTTACAAGGTATAAATTTTTAATTCATGATTCCTATTTAGCTACCTATTACTAGCTTTATTGAATTAATCTAGAATTATTGAATGATTTATTCAATGTGAATGATTTATCTGACTTGTGTAGATATTTTCGGATTTTATGTTACATAGATTTGACACGGTTGTAATTCAATTAATATACGCAGTGGTTTATTTTTATGTAATCAAAGTCTCAGTGTGTATCTCCCACTTCTGAATGATTTTATTTTCAATACTTATTGCTAATTGCTATTTACAAGTAATTACTTGTGTATGAAAAAGCAATTTATAATTTGTCCTGGGATATATCACTGACAAGTTATTAGCGCTTAAGAAAGGCTCAATGACTGTTGCTGGAAGCAATGAGTTTAATGCATAAAAACAGAAAAAGACGTATGGTTTATTTCCTCACTTCCGTTGTTGAGTAGACTTCTGGTTGGTTAATAGTTATGCGTAGGTTTCTACACAGGAAGAATTCAATATCAACATCAAGTCAAGATCACGAGGAAAACTTAATATATCCACATGGGAGTTTTCCCAATTCAGTAGATATAGTATATCATTGCAGTTATTTCTGTCATCGATAATATAATCTAAGAAAGAATAAGTTCACACAAGCAGCTGAAAGTGCAGGATTTCAGAAGATAGATATAGATATAATAATTCATGTGTAGAATAAATATACATATTTTCCCGAGCCTCCTCCCTCTCATTCCCATCTCAAAGCAGGTATACCCAAAATCCAATCTGACTTTCCCAAGACATTGCACCAAACTGCATTTCATAGTATTTTGTGCAATAAATTCCCTATAGTATCTATAATACTCATTCGCTGGTTGGCATTGCACATAATGACTTTAGTAAGTACACCCAACCAAGCAAACGTTACGTACCCATACTGCTACTAAGCATTGAAAATGTCGGAAACAGTCGCGTCCGTAACATACTCTTATGCTAGTATCCACTTACTATATCGTCGCCACTTAGAATAGCTGTACTACACTATTCCACATGTTGAAAAAATACCCTACATGTAACCCGGTACATTTTGCTAATAAGTATTTTATAGGTCTCTACTGTAATAAAGTGTAAAACACAGAAAGTCTTGGGCTATACAATTATATTAATTTTTTTCGGTCTTGTTTCCATTTATATAAATAGTACATACTAGGGCCCCCAGTACTGTTATTGAATTTCGAAGATGCTAAATGCTCACCCAGAGTTGAGTTTATTGTTTTATACGAAAGATATACATCTAGCCCTGCAAGCATTTAGATAATTTCGTAATATGTAATTGCAATGCATAGACCCTCATTAAGCTTATTTCGTAATTGTCCGCCCAACTAAGACGGATGACGAAGAACAAATTTCCTTAGGTTTTTATACATAGTAAAGTAATAATACCTATGTATATAGTCACCAGCTATATAGACCCCTGATATAATAGTATTTCGAATTAAAGTTGGCCCTTGTCCTCGCGTAGTATTGCATAGCTTGGCGAGGAGTGTTTTGCAGTGCTTGAGTCACCTAACATCAACTTACGTACACAGATACCTAATTGTAAGAAGATAACGGGAGGGAATGGGATAAAACGGCATATATTTAGGATAGGATATGTTAGTGAGCCCCATATCTGTCATCTCTTTACCAGGCAACTACTCATCGGTAACATCATACATGAGATAGCATAGCACATCTCAGCATTGCACGACATACCAAGGGAAGCCAAACCCCGCCGCGTGAAATGTTTCTAGACAGTCACCTGCATATAACCTCCTCACAATTAGATACGTAGAATAGCTCAGAAACTGATATTATGTACTATTTAGCATTGTGCTCTGTTTTTATCTCTTAGTTAGTAGTTAACACTAATTGCAAGTAAAATATTCTTATAGTAGTAAGGAATCTTTTATATGTATATATCAATTTGCCACTTATATAGGGGAGTTGTGTAAATACAAACTTTTCCACTACACAGATAAGATGGGATGGATAGACAATCCAAGATTTAGAAGTTTCCTTCTAGCCAAAAAGATGAAACTGATCCCATGGTATAACTGACGGAGTATACACTATAAATATATAGGAGAATGACGACGACTGAGAGTGGTGTTAGCTATTCTGTTCTGTTGTGAGTCAAAGTCAAACCACAAGGAGCCAACAAACATGCTAAAAGCTCAACTGAATTGAATTCAAGGAGATTCAAAAGTGTGGCTTGCTAAAATGAGAATCATGAGAATGCTCAACAAGACAGCCCTTCTTTCAACTCTCATAAAACTATGCTAGTAGTTAATTCAACTTACAACTATTTCATTGTGGATGATACAAGCACACACATACACGAACCAAATCTTTGGTCTACCATAAGTGAGTGTGAACAATTTACTTCTAATATTACAGAGGTAGAGAGGCAACTGATATTCCACTTTACACACACTAACTACAAACTCAACACGCTAGACATAAGGAACATGGGAATCAAACAAAGCTTTCCACCATATCATCATCTATCTCCTCTGGAACATGGAAATCTCTATTTTTCAACATCATACTATAACTACTAATAGCCTAATAGTAGGTATACAATTTACTAGCAATCTACAATAAATTTCTTTACACGCAGTAGGCAATAGTTATACTTTATAATCTAACTAAGGCAAACTTTTGGCTCTGGCTGTGCGAATGAGTTTAACTTTGCTACTTCCGTTAGCCCCGGTCCTCAGTGTACAGTCTTGCACAAAATCAGATTAGTATGCTCCAGGTACCAGATATTCAAAACACTACAGAACCAAAGGTAATTATATATCCTGAAAAATGTAAAACTATCCATCGGATGCGACCGTAGAAGTCAGAATCAAGACTTATTCCAAAATATCATGCAGTTCTTGTGCATTGAAGAGTGGGAGTACCTGTTTGGGTGTCCAGTTGTAGTTTTTGGAATAAACAATTTGGTATTCCGCAATATCTACGGATTATATTTATATCAGTGATATAGGGAATTAAAATTAAAAGCCCAAAATTAAGTCGAGCTGCATGTTTATTTATAAATCCGTGGTGAGTGTTCTCTGTAGGTAAGTGACTAAAAGACAAGTCTGAACATTACTGCAACGCAACTAAACAAACCGAACCACACTAAAATACTATGGTCTATAGTGTCATATTATCATGGAGATCGCTATACTTCGCATTTGCAAGTTATAGAGTGATTCCTCCTAATATCAAGATATATGCATGATATACTGTTTAATTTGCAAATGTACTAGAACACTTTGCATACGTAAGGAGTAAGTACATCAACTATCTTTACTGTAGGTATCTGTAGTATAGGATAGGCGATGCAAAATTCGGGTTTGTATTTCTAAGTCTCATCCTATTCTCCAATCTAACTAAGCGCAGATCTGTTCTGTCTGCTCTCTATTTCATTATTGCTTCCATTTCATAGTTTCTGAACTTATAGATAGCTATAGTTGCCACTATGCCAGAGAAAAGTTTACTATACCATTGTCTGTCACTTCAAATAAATGTTAATTCTACTCGTGTATGCTACAGAGCACACTAACCATACACGACGTGCTCTTCGTTTATGTATTTACTATTTACATTACATTGCTTACTTACGATAGCATAATATACTTATGATTAGTTAGCACATAGCTAAAGTGTCATAGTCCTCGTTTCAACAGAATTTGCAAAACATACTACTATCAGTGAATTTAAGTACACCATTAGATTTACATACTGTAATGCAGTGTGCATATAGCTCATCCGCCGCTACCACAGCAGAATAGCAATAAGTTACACAAATCATACATCTCTCTGTCATACTTATCTTGTGTTCTCCTTTATTTACATTATTATGTTCTATTTGTCACACTCCTAACTACGATATTCAACAAATAGAAACAGTAGGCAGAATGAAACTTAATTTGTTTACTTCAAAGACGGCTATTACCAGAAATCTTAGACGAAATCCATATGTTTCAGTAAATTAGATTTTTCTGTAGCATAGTCAAAATTATACCTATAAACAGCAGTAGTTCACTACCAGTACCAAGGTTGTTTTGCATACTACTGCACTGTACTAACAATATACCAGAGATATAGATCTTAAATATCTTAAGTCTATGCAATATACGGTATACAACACCAATGTATGATGTAATAATTGTAACATATATTACAGGAAATCGCGTAAATTACTTAGGGCATAAGTAAGTATGATGATGATGAATACGTATCCACTCTTTAGATCAATGAATGTGATTTATTAAACAAGAAGTAAGCCACAATATAGTGCATAACTAGCTATGCTGTGCAACATTTTCTGGATTATATTCTGCATTCTTTCATCTTCTAACCCAGAAAAGTCAAGCACAAGGTAATATTAGGTATCATTAAAGTACTTATAGTTCAGGTTAAAAAATTCAGCTTACATAACTTAAATATTTTTACAAATTCTGTTCTTTGACTGCGCAAAAGTAAATAAGCGGAAACTGACAAGGAAATGAAAGCAGAAGCTTTTGATTCGTAATAAAATGCACTAGGACCAAACTTTAGTGAATGTAGACGTGGAGTGTGCACTGTGCACATGAACTCACTGCATAAAATGGTTTGAGTTGGTATGCTATAGCACTCACTTTACCTAATACGCATCCTACGATGAGACATATTTTTATTTCCCATGTAATATTTCCCAAGTTACTTTGTAATTTGCGTTACAGTACATGCACTTAAAAACTTAATGAACCCTAAGAAAAAAATCTAAAGTTACAGAGCTAGTTAAGAATTCATATAGCTTATTTTTTTATATATGTATGTGTTACAGGAAATAACTCCCCGAACATATACACCGATCCTAGGCTTTTTATATTTTCAAAAATCAAAATTGTCATTGTCATTTATGATTTAAAAGGACCAAACGATAACCTAAGTGTATTTCACAAGTACCGAAACCAAGCCATCCTTATATATAAAGTTGCAAAGGATTTGTTTGAATACTTGAATAGTTGAATAGTTGAATAGTTGAATTATTCTTGAATGTTTAGTGTAGAATTGTTTTACGCGCTTGCGCAGTGTATTCTAAATTCGTGTTACCAGGCATGCGCGGAAGTTTAACATATTTCAACAGATTCAACACCTACTAGCATAGCACATGTGCTAGGCTGCCGCTAGTCATAAATAAATTCTTAAGTCTGTAGTTTACGTGCTAACAATCCTAGTACCTGCTAATGACTACATTGTTTTAAATTTCAGTCATTCGGGATAATCAATTCTATTTTCTATTTCGTCGCGGCAGTTTCAGTGGCATTAGACAGTGATGACACTGAAGACTTTGAAAATTAT
>JABASH010004517.1:0-13853 GCA_019776445.1 Tomocerus maximus | reverse complement strand
AATGAATACGTATATTATTCTCACAATTATATGACCACTAACAGTTTGCTTTAAAGTCATCTACGAGTTGCATAAATATAGTTCACTTATTAATTAATAAACCGAACTCGTAAGTATGACACGGCACTAATTTGCTAAATAAGCTTCATTAACTTACAATTTTTATCATAGCTAGATAGTTAATAGTAACCAATGTCCTAATTGGCCTTTTTTGCTTCTGATGCGGGTGATTATCGACGCCAGCTCCTTTCATCCTCGTCATCTTCCTCCTCGTCATACTGTAACAGTATTTCATTAGCTAACATATCTCCGAGCTGAAACGGCAGAATTAGAATATATTAGTACCTTCATTAACACTACAATTCTGCTGTGCACTCTTTAAACACTACATGAATTTATAACATCAACTTTAATTCTGGTGTACACTTAGATATGAAAATATAATTTACTTCGTCATCGTCAAGGGACCCTGCATTGTCGTTTTCTTCGGCATGAGAAATTTCTCCATTTGACGGGCTATTTGAGTTCTGCTTATCAGAACTGTCTAAACTATCGTTGGCAACCCATTGGATGTTTAGGGTTAAATCTCCAAAATTTACTCCATTGGATTTGGCTATCTCCGCCATTACTCGAGACCCGTAACTAATGGTCATACTAGGAGTCTTTAGGTCTGTTTCATAAAACTCTATTGAGCCGAATTGCTGAAACAAAAAAATACCAATCATGACTTATTTGGGAATATATGTTTCATATAAATGTGCAAAAAATAAAAATTCAGACTATTACGGCAAAATGAGTTAGAAGATCTGTGAGCCGGACAGGCGGAAATCCGGTAATTAGTATTTTTGTGGGTCTGCGATCCACTGTTCTTAATGATCGCATTCGTCCCCTACCACGTCTGTAAATAAACAGCACAATAGAAAATTAATATAAGATTAATTAAACCAGAACTAAGAACCCTTAAATAAATTTCATTTACAAATATTAGTCATGCATACAATTTAGGAATTACGCGGAGCATAGGAAAACATAAAATAGTAACATGTATCAAATAATTATCAAAAAATTAGAATGTTGCAACAATAACAGTTACGAATATTGCTAAGACTTGGTTCAATAGACAATTAATTTCTCCCAACTGCAGAAAAATGATTTGAAAATTACTACGATGTGCCAAGTTATAAGAAGTTCAATAGTGGCATCTTACATCACACGGCCACGAGATACGAATCCTCTTGAAGCACCTCGAAAAGACCCTCGACCTCGGGGAATAATTCCCATTGACTGCGCTTGGACGCGCAGTTCTGTGACTTTCTTCTGAAGCGCGATGGTGTCCCCGCCCTCTTGTTCTTTGTTGTATAAATCTAACTCTGCGTCCAAGATTTCACGCTGAGTTTGAATTAACTGCAACAAATAATTTAAATATAATAAATTCAATTACACTCCTTAGCAAAATGTAAATCTAGTAGCATTTATTAACAGTTGGGTATTAGTTACCTCTTCCCGGCTCTTTGCCACTGGCTGACTTAACAGTTGGGCTTTTGAGGAGTCCTCGAGATCCTTTTTAATTGTTTCTATGCTTTCTTGAAGCGACTTGATAAGAGACATCAACTTTTCCCGTTCATCCGGCTTCATTGTAGTCTTATTTGTTTCTAGCTTTGCAATTAGCTTTTTTTGTTGTTCGATCTGTTCTTTCATCATATCCTGCTTCCTTTTCCGAAGATCACACATCAGCTTCAAGGTCTCCTTCTTCTTTTCCTCCTGCATTCGCTTACGACTTTCTTGGGCTGCTAACATTTCTTGACTCTTTTTGATAGCTTCCACGGCCTGTACAACACCAAATATTAAAACATGCATCTCATTTATATTTAGTCTTCTTGGTATTTAAAGAATAGTTTACGCTACCCACCTGGACTTTATCTTGTGCAACTTCGGCTTGCTTCTTCAAGAGTGACGGGGTATAAACAGTTTTTGTAAGATTGCTGCCAGAAACAAGGACCTTCTCTTGCTCAAGTTTTTCAGGTTCTTCCGTGGACCCCAGCCTATCTTTTAACGGAACTCTAGGAGCACCCCCTTCGACTCCATCCTCGTTTTCCTTAAGTTAATGATATGAAAAGTTACTAATCAAAGTTTCGTAATTTGCAGTTTTTTAATAAATCCTGCAGTTTTGTATCATACAAATTATTAGCATCAGTCAGGCTTAACGACAGAACCTGTACACTTATATATTAATACTGTCTCTACAATAGTTCACGAATGTTTCATATTCTCACAATATACAATAATCTAATACAGCTAATATTTCACGAAAATTACCTAATCTGGGTCATTGAATGAATGAGAAACCCTAACGGCCTCCATTGGTTGCTAAAACATTTTGCTCAAAATTTTTTATAAATGGCCATTCAAAAAGAACACGGGTAAACATGGCAGTGACATTTCTCTGGCAATAATATAATTATTGAAACACATGACATCACAGTAAATCAATCTGCTTGTACATTCAAGAGCCTATAACATAATCAAAAATACTTACTTTCTCTTTGTTGTGCCAAAAGACGCGGATGAATCGATTATTAAGTACCGCTTCTGTACAACGATAGGCAGCTTGCGCTTCCATTGGGCTGGAGAACGTGATTAGAGCAGCTTCAGGATCGTTTTCAAAATTAATTTGTATATTGACAATCTTCCCGAAGCGGATGAAATGGCTATTTAATTCCATGATGCTGTTTTGTTCTCGGGGGACTTTCTTTACTTCCAAAGAACAATTGGCAAAGTTCCTAGCCGGTTTTGCCCCAAGTCGACCGTGGTCAAATCCACCTCGTCCACCACGTCCTCGAGGTGCATGGAGGAGTCCTCTAATTATAGGCTGGTGCATCTGGTGCGGTCCTCGCATGTCTAAGACCATAGGGTTAGCTGATGGAACTCCCATGACAGGAACACTAATTAATTCCCGCTGATGAGGAATTGGAAATGGACCCATGGGCCGCTGCAGTAGCCCTGGGCGACATCTTGGACCTGATTTCATCAAATGTGGAAAGATTAGTAGCTTTTCTAGCTCTACAGTTCATTAAAATTACAATAGAATTTGTTTTACCCATATGCCGTGGCCTGAAAGGAGGCTGACCAGTTGGCCAACCGATCCCTGGTTCCACAGCTGGGTTGTCAGGGTAGTACTCTCCTATTACATATCAATTAAAACCATTTTCCTACATTAAAGTTTGACTTCGGTACAGTTAGTGATTAATATTTAATTTTTCGAGTAAAAACAATTGCCAATAACAAGAAAACTTGAAGGACTCACAACTATCGATTTTTGACACTAATTATGAGAAATAATGTGCTTACCCATCAGAGGAACAGCGGGGCGCATGATTTGTGGGGGCCCTGAGAATATGGGTTGTGACGGTATACTCTGACTGAATTCGGCAGCCTGACGATGAATGTGAGCCGGAACAATTATATCTTCTAAGACAAGAGGATCCTGTCCGTGGTCATAAGGACATAGCTCACCTCGCATGCATAAACCTCGCTCTGTATCAGAAATAAGCAAAAAATTATTAAGAAAACCCTTTTTATTCAAAACCCATGTCATTTAGCAATCTTACCATCGAAATCCCGGCATCTGTTCCCGACGTTCATCGGAGTACTCTGCAAAGCAGTTGCATAACCTACTTCTAAAATAAAATAATATTTTAGACACAAATAAGGACAAATCATCAAAAATTATCGCAAATAAATATTTGACATCTTACTTTCGTTTTGGTCGTTTACCCCGGGTCGTACAACAACGCTTGGCAGCATCGGCTTCTCAGCCTCGGTAGTCGACTCTTCTTCTATACTCACCGGTATAGGCAATAGGGGGTCCTTTTTATCCAATTTATCTCTCAACGGACTTCGTGATCTGTTCCGGTTTTGTGATCTAGAACGTGACGCTGAACGGGATCGACTATGGTAAGCCCGGCGATAACGGGGCGGAGTTCTACTTCTTGCTCGGGGGGAAGCTGAACGATTTCTTGCTGGAGAACGGGACCTTCTGCAATATTACAAAAATTACATTAGCAAATTCAAATTGCAATTTTATTGGCCTACTTACATTAGCTAGAACTTACAATACTTAATACAACGTCAATAAATACTTTTATTTGGGAAATATTTCAAAAGCTTCAATAAGAAAACACTAGAAATTATAAGAGCAAAAAATTCCTGAGTCGTAACATTAGTTATCGAAGAATACCACTCAAAACTAAGTCCAAACTGCCTAGGTTGGTATTAAGTGGATAATAAATAATTTATTTATGATCATAACCCACCGCTCTGGAGTGATATCTCTATTATTCCGTCGACGCTTCCATTCACACCAATTCGAACATTCAGACAAACTATCAGCCGAAGAACTACTACTTGCAATGAACTTGGAAAGTTTAGGGAGCGGCGAGCGACAACTTCCGCTCGAATTGCTACCATCACTGGTCAGACTAGTTGAACTACGTCTTCGCAATCGTCGCTTCCGAGGTGACGGAGGGGACACGGACAATTCACTCCGGGAAGAGCTACTTTTGGAACTGACAATTGAGTCTGAGTGACTATCAAAGTTCAGACGACGTCGAATACGATTCCGTCGCTGGTGACGACGACGCTGCAGACGACGAAGGGCAATGGTTCGGGATCTTTCATCTTCAGAGACTTCCGAGGATGAGTAAATGTTTGAAGCTGAGGGATGCTCACTCAGTTCTCGTTCCAGCTGACTAGATGACAGATCGTAGAGGGATGAGACCGCCGACAACGCAGACGAAGGGGTTGGAAATTGATTAGAAGATCCAGGCGTTCGAGATCTACTGGATCCACTTGCTTGGGAGGCTAATGATCTGGCCCCAGATTGATCACTATCGCTACTCCATGACAACCAATTGTCATCCTCAATCGGTGAAAGAACTATTCTGGGTCTGTGCTCCTGCTGGACACGACCGGGTGCAATTTCCGATTTCTCGGACGGGGTGATCGAACTTTGATTAGAAGGCCCAGGCTTTACAGGAGTTGCAGGCGTATTAGGATATACTCTGGATCCACTTGCTTGGGAGGCTACCGATCTGGCCCCAGATTGATCACTATCGCTACTCCATGACATCCAATTGTCATCTTCAATCGGTGAAAGTATTATTCTGGGTTCCTGGACAGAAGCGGATGCAATTTCAGAGACGGCGTCCACAGGCTCACCATGAACAACCGACGACGATGAATCTGAATCCATTTTTTGCTAGTATTCTTTTGAAGTTCCCAACGAATGCCAGACAAGACGAGATTCAGTCAAATGTGCCTTCCAAATGGCTACACGTGGTCAGTGGTGTGATGGATGAGGGAAGAGAAACAAGTATTTTTCAATTGTAAAAATAACTTGCCAAAATTCGTAAAATAAGGGTAGATTTGGCTACTTTTGCGAGAAAACTAGTTGAGGGATTTCTATTTGCAGTTTTTGGGACAAAAACACAAAATTTAGAACTGAAAATCTGCAAAAACTAGAGAGAATTTTTGACAGTCCGACAAACTCAGGAAAAGAACGCCGAATGACCGCGTGCTAAAAGCTTGAGGGGGGCCAAGTGGATGGCGGGTGGACGATGAGTCGAAGAAGAGCAGAGTCGGCTAATAATTGCAGACTGAATGGACTACAGGACTCGGCACTCTACACACTCAACACACAGGCAGAGGGACTTTGATTGACAGTTTCCCCTAATCGGACACGTGGAAAGGCAAATGAAAATGCGGGTAATGAATTGATTGAGCATGATTGAGCTAATCTAATAAACACTATCAATCAATTCAATCCTTGGATATAGTAGAGTATAGAGGATATACCTATCTATAGTCTATGATTCAATCTAATGCTGTATTTTAATTCAGCTGATGCTCATTAGAAATATTATGAACAAATGTGAAATATTAATTATTACTGTAGCAGAGCAAAATTATCGGAACTTAAACATTCTGTTTTCACAAAAAATAAATTCAAATTGGTTTTGGACTATTTTTACATACAAGGAGGGCTGATAATGACAATAATTAAGAATTCAAAACTTCTGCAAGTAAAAAAGCAAATATTGATTGATATTATTGAAATATTGATTCTAGCAAATATTTTCCTACGACAGTTCTTCAGTTAGAAACAATTTTTGCACAATCAAAGGTAATCTCTCGACTTACTGATTAAAATTCTAGTCTACAATAGAAACCTATATTTAAAATGCATTTTTATAATTCATAACGAACTATTCATCTGCCGGACATAAATCATTTTTCATAGTTGTGTCGGCTGAAATTTTTAAGACTTTTGGCGTCTGGTCGCAAAGAAGATTAGCAGCCTTGGCATTCAGCATTAGGCATTATAGTTTCATGTGGCCACATGGACGGTGAACCACACACGAACCTACTTTAGAGATTGTGTTGCTGGTCCTTATTGAATTCATAGTCTACAATACAAACAAGTTGCAGTAGATACCTTATCTGATCGACTTTAAGGTACACTTTCACTTCGACCTTTGATTTTATCTCAATGTATTGATACAGAAAAAGGCTTTCAAAATATAGAATACATTAATAATCAATTACTACAATTGCATTGGTAGCCTGTCTAGCTACGTTCGCTTTCTGGTTCTCTTCATTTGGGGACTTGGTGACCGAGAATGGCTTTGCTGCATGTAATTGCATTTAATCTCATAGTATGTACTAAATTATAAGATCTATTCAGAAGTACACTAAGATTTTGGTCGAATTACTGGTAATTGCTGTATCAATAACATTTTGATTTTGTTTACAGATTTGTGAAATGGATCTACTACATTATACCAGCTAGGGGTGTGTGAATAGCAAGATGAGGACACAGGAAGGATGAGTATCAAGACGTTTTGCTAATTGAATTTCGAAATCATCTGGTACCTGAATGTACTTAACACCATCATACCATTTTTGATTGCTGTTAGTCATAGTTCAAAAATATTCATTCTTTGGTAATTTATTTGTGGAATTGTTGGGGTTTATAATTTTTTTGTGTTTAAAATCGAACTAATTGTTTGATGCGGTAAAAACCCATATTTGCTTAATTAACTCATCTTAATTTGTTTTGAAGTAATATTTTATTATTGTAATATTTTTTGTCTTGCATAGAAAAAAGATGAGACTGACCTTCTGTCCCAGATATCTCTTTCGTATCGGCGAATCGGAGGGGATAATTTTCTTCCGCGATGTCTATTTCTGTCTCTTTCTCGATCTCTAGGGCTCCTTGACCTGCGATTTCTCTCCCTGGATCGAGATCGGCTTCTACGGGGACTTCGAGATTTACGCTTGTTTCTATCTTTGTCATCCTAGCAGAGATATCAAAAGGTTATTCTCTGCGTATGCAAAAATTGTAATTAATTTGAATATTCTACTTACATCCTTTCTATCTCGTCTTGCAGGACGATTCTCATCGTTTTTATTTGAGTTTAAAACTGTAGTTACAATTTCATGGGTTGGAGCAGGAGGATTTTGGGATAACGGTGTAGACGGGACTATATCAGCAGCACTGTTATTGAGACCACTCTGAAGAGAAGAAGTGACTGTAAGCTGCAATTCATCTTCATTTTCTGAATTCATTGCTAAGTCTTCTGATATTTCATTATGTGACATATACTTTTTTGAGTTCAAAGTTTGAAAGAGAAGTTCGACAAAGCCTTTTGTTTCTGAAAGTACATAATTATTTAGTATACATGAGCCAAGGATATAATTATTATATTATATATATTATAATATTATTATAAGGATATAATTATTATATTATATATATTATAATATTATTATAAGGATATAATTATTAATAATGCTTGGCACCTTGTTGCAAGAAAACGTCTAGTTGATCAATCATACTCTGTCTTAACTCCTTTTCAGGTTTATCTTTTTTAATTAATGCTAGCACATATTTAGCCAATGCTGAGGGATCGGCATCACACCTGTTAAATGAATTGAACGTATTTATATTATATGTATTTATTGTTTCCGTTGTTGAAAACGAAAAGGTTCCCAACAGTTGACACTTGTGTCGATAGTGAGCAATATGTTTTTTGTAAACTAAAAAGTTAGAGCAGATGGTGAAAAGAAAAGTAAATAGAAAGTTGCTTACAATGGTTTTAAAACTGAAGTTAGCCATTTTCGTAAATTTTCGGTACTATCGACCTGGACTCCTGTAGGGGGCACAGTTGCCCCTGATTTCTTAGACATTTTAAAATCTTAAAATGATATTAGATTTGTATTCACAGTAGATAATTTCTAAAAGAGCGGATAAACAATATGTGATAAGAGACCGAAGCACAAGTTGTAAAATAAATTGGCTCAATTTTTGCAAAGGAGCGTTTGAAAACTATTCCTAACCTACTAAGATCTAAGTAATTGTTTTTTACATTGGCATAGACACTGATATGGATTAATATACAATATTGTCAGTTTTTAGGTTCTTTCAAAGTGGACTAGATCTCTTGACGTCCCGATTGGATACTTCAGATTGATAGTTTACTATCAAGTGCACAGAAGACACACATAACTGGTTGTGGTCTGATTAGGTCACTTAACAACATACAACTCAACAACATCAACTTACAACAAATTTTGTTCTCATCTTGCCCAATACCGTAAATCAACATGTAGTAATATCATTTTTTGTTTAGATGAAAAGGGTTATCGAGGAGAAAGAGAGAGAGTTAAGATTAACAGCCTAAGGCTTCAGAATTTTAAACAATCAACAATACACACGAAAGTTGCAGTTATGACATAAAGTTGTGGCTCATTGAAAGAAAACCGGAGTCCTTCGATGTGTCCAATGAATCGGCCATATTTGTATTAATTTAATCACTCTAGATCAGCAGCACCCAGCTTACTGAACTATCTCAGCATGGACGGAATAGAGAATATCGTTGCAATTTGGCGAGAGGTTGGTTCGCGTAGGGGAAATTCGAGGTCGCAGGCCGGTGGTGGTCTTGTGGGTTGGGGATTAGCTCGGCACAACATGTGATGAAGATGAGACGCTCCTCAAGTCTATCCCCGCGTACTGTTCTTATGCACTTTTTCAATTAAAAGTTAACTGTCTGTGTGGTTTTCTTATTATTAGTTATGTCTTCCACAGGTTATCAGTCTTCTGAGTCGCATCCCCTCATCTCCAGCAGTGTCTCTCTGTCAAGGTTTTAGCTCTCCCTCACTATCTCCAACAAAACAGAAGCTCTCCAACGTCGAAAAGCCAACGGAAAAGTACCAACATCTATAAAAACCCACTCCGTATAGACAGACAGACAGCTGCTTCTTCGAAAGAGACGTCACAACCGATGGCATTCACTATGGTGCAAGTAATCACTCACATCGACAAAATCCGACCCATATATGCACTCCTACTATATTTTACATGCAATAGCTCCCAGCTCGTAAAAAGTTTATTTCCATTCCAGAATAATATTTGGATGAATCCGTTCTATGGAGCCATTTATTTCTCTCAATCACTTAGCCATTTGTCTCGGGGAACAATCGCTTTGTTCAGTTTATGATGTTTTCTAAAATGAATTTCTGTTGCGTAATGAGTCTATGAATAAATTGAAGGACGGTTTGATAGGGTTTCAACGCGTTTTAGCCGTTTATTAATGTTTCTCATTTTATTGAACTTTATTACATGTTGTAGGTCGTAGGTAGTAACGAATAAATATTGTAATATGTAGTTTTATTGAATCACAAAAGCAAATATGTCGAAACATAATGCAGCTAAGTATATTCTATTTATTGACAAGTAATATAAATATCTGAGTTGCCCTGCTGCAAAGAATTATGGAGCAGGGAAGGGTTGAGTAGTCTAGAGACACTATTGTTTGTATTGTACACTAACCCTTACGGCAGTACTTTACATTACAATACATAAGGTAGAAAACTCTCGTAGATTCATAGATTGCCTGTTTTGTATTAGTTAGTAATGTATTTATGTATGTATGATTGTACCTATCTATAGTACTTTATTTACAATTAGTAGTTTTAGTTTGTTTATAAGACAACAGTTCTCCATTTGTTTCTGTTAGTTTTGCAACAAAATGATATTATTTTACCTTCACAGAGCTACGAGAGGCAAGTCGGAGGAGGTGAAACGGTCCCCGCCTCCTCCTTATCTAAGAACTAGGACTGCCTTATCTTTTATTTTAGAGTCGTGAGCTAGTAACGTACAATTACAGTCTACCTACATTCATTCGATATAATATGTAGATATAGTATTCTGCAGATATAATAATGAAGGTTGAATTATTCAATATAATCCCTTGGTTTCTTTGGTAGAACAATTGAAAGAGAAACAAAGTCATCGGAAACAACATCTTAGAGCCATCCGGAAGATTTCGAGGATCGGAGAGGTTGAACGATCCCTTGAAGTTTTGTGGAAGTCGTGGGGGCGGGGGTTGAGCCATTCGGCTTGACCGGCGGCACGGGGGCCCCTCCCGTAGGACTAGTTCCTTGCTCTGCATAATTATTTTTACTGACATCACATTGGGCCACGTCCTCTAGGAGGACACACACGTGCGGGGACGTAGACTGTTTCGGTTTGCTGCTCGTCGTCGGCTGACTGCCCGATAACATGGCGATATCCTCCGATTGGCTGGAGAAAAGGACCACTTTGCCCTCGGGCGGTGGCGTCGCCGACCCGTCTCGCGACGGAGCGGAAGATGTCCGTTTGATCCGCAGTTCGTCAAATGAGTCATTCATTTCCGAAGTGTCGTAGGCGTCCAAGCTCTGGTTCATTCCGGGAGTCGTCGTCTTCCCACTATCGCGGAATTTAAAACGCGACAAGTTCATAGACATTGGAAACGGCATTCCAGAGCGACTTCGTGCAAATCTCTCACGCTTCTTCTTACCCATTGTACTAGTTTCACCCAAATTGGAACCACTGCCCAATTTAACACACAAAATCTTTCTTTAGCAAAGTATTCCCAACCCGCCCTTTTACCAAAACAACCCCTCAAGTACCTCTCTCCAGTACGATACGTTTGACGGCATTACATTTAATTTTACAACAGTCTGAAACGTTTGAAAAGATAAACATCCCGACGAAATTGGGTTACTGTAAGTAATAGGTGATAAGAAACGTTTGGATTGCGTTTGAATATCAAAATGAGAGGAGGGGTCTACTTGGGGTACTTTACTATTTCAACAGAGCTTTAGACTTATCAATCTAGATTCTAGACATCTACTTTGTCATCTTCTCAGTCTCTTTCACTCAATCATCCACTCACACTCTCACACATTCTCAAAGGAAACATTTCAGAACAAAATGGGAAAGACATACGCTGCATCGGTGGCTTTCCGGAATTTTTTTATGACCGTAGCACTTCCTTGACTACAATTTGAACAAACAGAATCCTCTGAACGAGATCGACCCATTATTTTTGATATACTTGCATTCCTTGCAGCTTCAATCAAGGTTCCCCACTTTTTCTTCGACAGATCTCTTTTGGCTCCGGCCATTCTAGCCAGTCGGGCAAGCCTTGTCTGTTCCAATAAAATCAATATTCATATTAATTTGCATTGGCCAACAAAAACTTTATGCATCTCAGGATTATTCCAATGTACTTTAGGAGACTTTTTATCATAATGGACGGTCTCGCAATCTCTTAAATGCTCCAATTCTAGAACATCTGACAGTGTTGGCGTTGAGTTGGACGGAGGGGCAGTGGCTATGTTGAAGCCTTTCATCAATCGACGCTCTCGTTGTCGGTTTTTCTTTCCTCCAGAACCTAACACAAAGAACATCATTATATTGCCCCATCCTCATTTCATTTTAATCCACTATCTTTACCATGGCACTATCAGTATAACTTTTCTGATATGTATCTACTCGTGTGCAAATAAATTGCGCCAACAGAAATTAAAGGGTTTCTTCATGGAAATAATGCGCCTATATTTTCGCACAAACGAGGATGGCGAAACTTTTTGTATTAGCTAGAATATCCATTTAGTCACACTCTCACATACTCGTCAAACTTGTACTTTACCTGCTCATAGAAACCAAATAAATGCCAAGAACAACTTGAACACAAAGCTTTACAACGTCACAAACCTAGGCATATAGGCTACTGTTCAGTTCAGATACGCTACAGACAATTTGATCCTTTTATAAATAAAGAATAGGAAAAAGAAAACATATTAACGGAAACAAATCGGCAAAACTTTGGTATGGATCTCTCGGTAAAGTTTATGCTACGCAATGCGCGTCCTTCTATTTCGTCGCTTTGGGTTATCATAACGAAATAAGTAAGTTAGAGCTATGTACAATGATAAAATAATATTATGACACTTTTTACGTGGCGCTATTTAATCTAATTGTTGCCAGCTCTTTACTTTTACATTTTATATGTACCACAGGATAAATAAGCCACAGGATTATTTTATTATCGTTGTTGCCATCCTCGGCTTCTCCTTATATGTGACTGATTAAATAAATTCACAGCGTCATTGAAAATTATCTACCTTGACCCATTCCTGAAACAGACGAGATGTTCATTCCAGAATTTTTCAAAACTTCTAATAGTTCACATCTGAAAGCAGATATATCCTGCTTAATTTCGTTAACATCATCTTCCGTCACTCCCTGGTTATCCGCTTGTCTTTGCTCCGTCGTCACATACCGTCTCACCAAATTTCGTATTATATTCTGAAATGACACAATTTCAAATTATGGAGAAATAAGTATTCTTTACACGGCAACTCATTGTAGAAAAGATAAATGGAGAAAAAGACATTTCAATACTTACTTGATATCTGAAATCTCTTTCGCTCTGCTGCTGTACTTTTCGCTGTAAAAGATACAAACAAAATGCTTTGAAATTTTTTCGTTGACATATTTTATTTTTGTATTACTAATGCATATGTTACAGTCAGTTTGTACATTTGGGGAGCGAATACACGTACTAGCAAGTTTATACATCAATTTAATTTTGAAATTTCATGAAAGGCTCCATAAAGGTTTTCGTGATCATGTAAACCATTTTCTGACAGATATTGAGGTGTAAAGTTTGATAAAAACATTCTTAAATACGTAAATTGAAGAAGATAATTATTAATATAATTTTAAACGCCATTGAAAAGTGACATTTTGAACGGTTAATGTGATATAAAATAAGATTTTGGAGGCATCATTGCATTTTTACCAAATAGTACACCCCAATATCTGTCAGAAAAGAAGTTTACATGACTAAAACTTTCAAAGTGAAATTGATGCACAAACTTACTAGTGCGTGTATATGCTCCCCAAATGTATAAACTGGCTGCAGCACATATACAAAAAACGTTGGATATTAATATAACTATATTACTGCGTATATAATTCATATATACATAATATGGGGTAGAATCATTTATCTAATAGACCCTTTATAGAAGAATACAGGAAAACCTCAAGTGTACATCTACGAGGCGTAGAAGATTTTAGAGTCCATCGAATAGTAAATGATGAGGCTATAATTATAATTCAATGCTTTAGGCATATTAATTATAATACAAAAAGTACTACATAAAGAGTACTAGTCCAGAATGAATTGTAATAAGAAACTACTAAGAAACCAAAAAAGATTCTTAATTTAGGCGTCTGTCTGAAAGACTTAGAAATGAGAAAAGGTTAGTTTATGCATGTTATTGAGCCGTCAAAATTTTGTCCATTACACTTCATTCTGGACAACTCTATGTAAGTATTGATTAAGGTTGTGCTGACTTCGTTGGTGTACCTAGGTTTTCCTACTCTACGTCTGTGCTCATAACTCGGATGAAACCAAACCGAAATTGAAGATTTCAACTGATATTTATAGCACAGATCT
>JABASH010004516.1:0-13860 GCA_019776445.1 Tomocerus maximus | reverse complement strand
AAGTTTCTACTCTTCCACTCTTTACTCTTTCTCGCCAGTGTAAAGTTTCAGCTCTTCCACTCTTTACGTTTTCTCACCAGAGGAAAGTTTCTACTCTTCCACTATTTTTAAAAATTCCCGATTTTGCACTCAACCTTTTTTACTCTTAATCTTTTTTACTCTTAATCTTTTTTACTCTTAATCTTTTTTACTCTCAGCCTCAATACTCTTTTCGCCAAAAGGCCAGACTCAACTCAACGCTCTTTACTCTTTGAAAAAGAGTGGTAAAGAGAGCCACTTACTTCTTGTACTCAAAAAAGAGAATTGAGAATTCATTGCGATCTCTGGCCTAGAGTACCGTCGTGCAAATTTATTCGCACTATTGTTTAGACTGGGTCGATTTTACTTTTTAGCAGAAAGGTAGTTAGAATAGAACAGTACTGAGTCACGTATTACATTATATAGTATTGTGGTTAAAAGTATACTGCTGCATGCTGCTTAAAATTGTCTTTCACTCACTGACTCATCTATAAGGGAAATTTTTGGTATATACTCGATGACTTGCTACTTGATAATGTTTTAAGACTAGTTTAAAAATCGGTTAATATAATAAATATATCTGTTCTTTCAGGTTTCTTGTAACAAGATTTGAAGAATTGTTAGATTTAAATTTTTTTCGGTAGGGCATAGTCTTCTACATGTAATGAAATCCTTCCTTTTTATAGAAACGGGTAATTTATCTTTATTTGATTAATGCTAAGGTTATCCTGAGCATTTTTATTTCTAAAAATCCATTCTGATTTTAATGTCGATTTTCGAATTAAAAGTCAGTTGATAAAGACAACCTTTGCATTTTCTTGGTAAAGTTGGTAAAAATTATCACACAATGTCTATCATTTGCGTTACAAATATTGCGCATCAAGGTAGGTTAATTTTTGCAAACCTACCTTATAAGGCGATCATTAGAATATTAAAACATTAGAAAGTAATTACTTATTTCTTGGATGTAACTTGTGGTTTACTTTATTGCAGAGATATAGTGTTATCTTATGATTGACATCATATCTTTCGGAAAATTTGGGCTACGGGCTAAGATTTGGAAAAGAATAAAGTAATTTTTTCCCTTTATTATTTTGTTTGCAGGATATAAGAACAAAAGCTGAAGCTAGAGCTGGTAATTATAGTTTCACTGTAGCTTTAATTTCAATAGAATTTGCAAGAAAATAGAAAAGGTTTTCCTTGGGGACTTGAGAACAATGGTAGTGCGCTCCGAACCACCCAGGGCATGACTTAACTTTGTTACACTAAATTTCTGAAAATAAATGCAACTATTTACCTATGCGATGATAGCACAAACATACAGCTCAAGCCGACAGGGCTTACTTGCAATGACTATCTGAACAGCTTTACTGATCAGAGAAGCCACTCATCCAGTGCATATTTTCAATTTATGGAAATTTAATGTGATGAAATATTTCATGATAACGTAGTTTTCGCACATTGTTTAGAGAAAGGCAATAATATTGGTTCGGAAGAACTACTAATTTAATCGATTCCTTTGCAACTGTATCGGCTTCCTCGTTACCCTCATTAACGTAGTTTTCGCACATTGTTTAGAGAAAGGCAATAATATTGGTTCGGAAGAACTACTAATTTAATCGATTCCTTTGCAACTGTATCGGCTTCCTCGTTACACTCAATTCCAGTGATTCTATACAGTATGACTAAATTCATGAAGATCGTTAGGAGAAACTAGCTCGAGTTTATGCTTGTAAAAAGAGTAAAGTCAAATTTGGGCCTATGTGCAGGGTGGGTGACTTGAGACTGATAGAGCAGGTGAGTAACTTAGATAATTTTTATTTAGCAAAAAAAGAGGGACAGCTGAAAAGCAAGTAAATATGTTATAGGTAAGTAAAGGGATTTTATCACCTAGCATTGACACAATTAGGGTGCATTTATACATTTAAGATTTAGGTAGCACAAATCCCTGTCGGCTTCCAAAGACCAATTACCAAGGTGTCGAGTCGGCATGCCGTAAATTATTTTTTGATGCTGCATGCCGTAAACTACATAACACATATCTGTAAGGGTAATAATCAGCCATTTGAGGTATGTTTAATGCGTTTTTTACTCTAGTATGATTACGCGATGCAATATTATGTAGTGCCACTGAGTTTTCATTTTTAAGGTCTATATTTGCTCTAAATTTAATGAGTATTATATGTTATAAATACACAAGATTTATGTGCAAAGACCATTTATAATTAGTTTAAAATGTATTTGTGGCACCATCACATTTGAAGCATAAACACATTAAAAAATAATTTACGGCATGCCGCAAAACATCAAATGACGTAAATTGATTTTACGGCATGCCGCATTTACGGCACACTCGACACCTTGTCAGTTACTTGCATAACTAGGATATAAAATCTTACGGCAAAACCTTCCACATCCGTCTGAAAGTAGACTTTAGCTCATACATTTATATATATTTAGGTCAGAAGTTCAAACTTATAATCGACATACATTTAAGGCAAAGTCATACGATGTTGAATTTCTTGAATTTCACTGTAAAAAAATTTGCCGACTCAAATATTGAGTTTTTACTCAACAGTTTAATAAATTTAACTCAAATTGAGTCGATTCTCCTCAAAGTTGAGGAGAATGAACTTAAATTTCTGAGTAAGATTTACTCAACATTTGAGTCGGCGCAAATTTTGCTTAATATTGATGAAATTGTGCTCAAATTATTTTAGAGTGTAGGACACGTCATTTTACATACACCTAATATATAAATACTGGAGATTTCACAGTGGGTATACATTAAAGGAAGAGAACGCAGAATCCAGCGAGAGAGCAATTACTCAATTTTATATATAAATAAGTAGGAAAATGATGCTTAAATTAAATATGTAAAAGGCAATATAAATGTTAAACAAATTAAAGGAAAAATATTTGTATTAACTCTGGAAAGTTCATTTCAATATCCATATTTTCGCACGCGGCATTTAACATCCGAGGGCGATACGTATTCTTTGAACTTTGGATAGGGAAGCAAGTAATCCTGAAAAAATAATAAGTTATTTTAACCACTAATTGATATCTTAAACTAGTATGGTTAGGCCCCCTACGGGAGCGAGAGATACTTCAATAAGGGCGACCTTTTTTCTGTAATACCGGTATGCCCTCTAATAGTCTCCACAGACAATAACCCTCCAATGGATTACATATGCAACTGTCCAATAGATTACACCGGCAACCCTCCAATTGTTTGCCCAGGGAACTCTCCAATAAATTTCTCAGGGAAACATCCAGTTGAATGATCATGGAAATGCACATTTTATTGACCAGAGAACCATTGCTCATGCAACTCTTCAGTATAGGAAATCCTAATTGTTTTGTTTTTTTCGCAAGCTGTGTTAATCTATTCCTCCCCTGGTAAAAAGATTGTTTAAAATTTTTGATGCAACACCTCAATAGGTTCCTCCGGACACCCTCTAATAAATTCTAATAATTTCCAATAACCCTAATAGATATTTCTCAGACAAACTTAGATTGCTCGATTGCTGACGCAGTCTTAAAATTAAATCAATGGGCAACACTCTAACAAACTTCCTTCTAATGTCACCAGGCAACTATTCTACAGATTTTCCAGGCAACCTCCAACATATTTTTCGTATTACAAATATCTCGCTTCCGACCGGTCTTTGGAGTATGTCTGTCGTTATAACAGAGGCCGGAAATTTATTTTCTTAAAATGCCAAAAAATTTAACTAAATTTTTTTATAAAGTGCGTCAGGCTTAAATACATTGGGCGAAAAATTTTCTAACCCGACCGTAAGTTAAATACATTGGTAAAATATTTTCTAAAAACCGTGAAAAATTTTCTTAAAAAGGTTTTTTTCGGGTAACTAAAATCTCACGAAACGTCTATATACGAAGTCCCAAGTCTGTCAGATTAACCGTCAGAAAAAATTTTGTAACCTTTAAAAAATAAATATCCGGCGTATGGTCATTAAGGTTAGACTGACTTGGTGGGTTACCTTGGTTTGCCTACTCTACATCTTCCAGTATAACTCCCGAATTTGAAAATGTCAACTGATATTGACCTCGGACCTATTACTCTAACATTTTGAAAATCTACCTTGCTCGCCAAGATATAGGCCTGGACATTTTCGCACCATGAAAATTTTAAAAAATTTCATGCCTCGAAAGCGTATCTTGGCGAACAGGGCAGATTTTCAAAATGTTAGAACAATAAGTTCGAGGTATAGACAAGAAATTTAAATGGCAGTTGACATTTTCAAATTCCGTTTCGTTTTACTCGAGTTATGCTGGAAGATGTGGAGTGGGAAACCCCTTGTAAACCCACCAAATCAGACTAACCTTAAGTTAGCAAGTGTTTATTTATTGATGTCGGCCATAACCTTCACAACACAAAAAACATATTATTTTATCATTATATTATCATTGTCTTTATATCATTTGGACAGAGTTTTGACAATCTGATGAACATAGTCAGACAGACATTGCTGCACTCCAAAGCGAATGAAGGTTTTGGATGTCTGTCATTATGACCCATTGTCTATTAATTTAAAATGAGTCTATCGATGTTATTTTACAATTCACACAACGACCTATGCAGTCCTGCCAATTTACTAAGCTGGAGTAATAGTCCAATTGGTTATCACACTCCGCACCCAACATCTTCGCTGTAACACAAATGCGAAACAACCGAAACGAACATTCGCGGCTTTGCAGTGCGCAATGGCAAACAACAATGGAATGTGGTAGTAGATATTGTGCATTGTGTTGTGCCTATTAGTAGATGTAGTTACAATATTTCTGAACGGTCCCCATTATTACGAATGAAAGATATTAAGACATATACCCACGACGCTCTTGATCTGCCTGCTCCAATCTCCAATTTCACCTTTTTATTGAAGGTTAAAGGTCAGATTGCTTATATCTCGATTCCCACAGGTCTCGGGAGAATTCTTGTTAATATGAGCCCTTTACCATTATTCTACGATGAGTGTATTTCAAGATATTCTGAAATCTGACACACATTGAAGCAATATTTATTAGTATGATGATGATACTAGTTACTAGTCAGAAAATAAGTATAAATTGTAATTGAGACGAATCAGGGTTGGGACGTGGTTAAAACCAATAATGGACAAAATACCCTTTTGGGGCACGCTGATACTGTGCTTCAATAGTCAAACATCCTAAATATTGCAGTTAAAAATCAATAGATTGCGTCATTTTGCAATCTCTTGTTATTAGACTAATGTTTTCTTAGCTTCAGGCGATATTTCACCCTCTAAATATTTAAAACTTAATTGGTTTGACTTTAGGCCGACTTTTTGTCCATTTTGTCCACCGTCCTGGACAAAATACAAAAAAGTGGACAAAATCCCAACACTGAGACGAATGAGGTGTGTTTTCAAAATAGTCCAGAAGAAAGTCATGAAGAATCAATTCATGCTTTTGATGGACAGCAGTTAGCTATATTATTGCTGACATTTATAGGAATATTATTTTACCTTGAGAGGGATTCTTGCAAAACTAGGGCCCGTGCAAAATGATAGCTGATCTCCATCCCACCATTGCTTCGCAACTTTTTTAATGAGAGCTCCATCCTTCTCGGCCCATTTAAGGCTATTGATATACTCACTTACTGTCACATTATGGTCGAAAGCCGGGTCTGCCACATTTATCAAGTCAAATAAATTCGCTGGACCCCCAGCATGATTCTTGAGGATATACGCATCATCTCCAGGATTGTACAATTGGTTGTCCCTGAATAATATCCAATATCCATCAATATAAAACCCCAAATTGTGTAAGTGTGTCTATTGAATAGACGATAATCATCACGATGGCCCACTTTTAAGTGGTACCTACTTTTATTGACTGGGCGACTTGAGACGTTGCTCCGAGCGATTCAAATATAGTAATTTTATAATATTATATATTTACATCAGATCAACTTTATTTAATAATAATGGCAAGAATTTCGCAGATACCCCCATTTGGGGATTGTTGCTGGCTTAAATCTAGTATTATCGTTAATATCATGATTTTAGAAATTCTTTAATAATATAAAATAATTTAAGATATTTATGAGTTCTCCAAAGCTCAAATTCCACGAGATGCCGTACTAGTCGCCATGAGAAAAGGAAGCTTGCACATACTTTACAACATTCGGCTATCACCCTGTTAGCTGAATATGCAATAATTGTCTAAATTTATTTCCCATTTATCTCCAGTTCTACTATTGCTACAGTATCCGATAATAATTCAAAAAAATGTGATTTTCAAACTTGGACCTTATGAAAAGGGTTATCGATATCTTTTCCGTGTTAGCCGTACATTCTTTGTAGTGAGAGACAGAAATTTAATTTTGAAAATTCACTTTCTTAAGATCCCCCAAATATTGTTGACTTTTTTTGAGGTATTATTTATCTTCATAGCTATCGTAGAACTTGAGCTCTATCGACAGGAATGAGCCCAAATCGAGAACAATCAGAATACATACAAATAGTACATCCGTATTGTAATTTTATGCAAGCTTCACTTTCCCTGATATGTACAGCCTTAATAAAAATAAAGAATCTTGTCTTACAAAGGTTTATAAGGTAATTGGACTTCGTCGAGAGCAGATTGACCCACAATCTTATGAATGCCGAGAGCGTGGAAGAAATTATTAAATTCCGTTTGTGTTGTACATACGGATAGCTTAATCCGAGGGTAATAGTGAATATAGCCTTGGCACATTTCATCACTAGTGCTCGTCCCTCCCTGAAAATATTTTAGTTCTCTGATCAATTATACACAATTTAATAACTCTTCATGTAGTCGCTAAGTGGGGATGCATTGGAAAAACATGACAATTATCTGCACGGAAAAAAATATGTATCCTGAAAATATTTTAGTTCTCTGATCAATTATACACAATTTAATAACTCTTCATGTAGTCGCTAAGTGGGGATGCATTGGAAAAACATGACAATTATCTGTCTTTTTTTCTACCAAAATCAGAAAATATTTTCGTTCTGGAAACATTCATTAATTAAGTTTTTCAAAAAGTAACGGATATATTATAGGATCACGTAAGGGAATATTAAATGATGATTGCTCACATAGTAAATTACAGTTTTAAGTTTCTAAATTATTGAATCCCCGTCAAATTTTTTAATTATTTTGTGCGATCCTCTTAATTAGATAAGAAATTGCTGACTGACAGTATAACTAAGTATCTATATAGATCACACACATGTTTCATAGTAGAGATAACATTTTTTGTACATACATAGGTAGCCTGATTCCGTTTGCTCGTGTCGTAGGTACATTCTGTAAGAACAATATCTCCAGGAAGAACTTTTCTTGGCGGAGAAACAATTCGGCTCTGTTGATAATTAAAGTCGTAATGAAGGTCCTACAAGTCAAAAAAATCAAACAAAAGTTATCCAGTGAATTGCATCACTAATTAATTAAGATAATTAAAAATATAGTACCTGAGCTATCGGAGGTAATTCCTCCCCATTTCGAATGTGACGAATTGTTAATGCTTTAGCGGCTAAGTGAGCATGGAGAGTGGCGTGCGTAACAGCAATTCCTTCTGGTGGCAAAGTCTGCAGATTCATATTGTGTCATGTTAAAATTACAGAGATATTTATCATCACCTACATTTAGTGTTTCGTTTATTAGCTCATTACCTAACTCAGTTTTTTGGAAATCATTTTGCACTATAACTTAGAAAAAGCTACCATTTGAGTTCCCGAAATCATAAATATTGTTTCTCATGCAAATCCCTTTAAATACTGAAAAGTTGAAAATTAAGTACGATTGATATCCGTCTTGTTTACTATACTATACTCTTTCTATATATAAATAGCAGTATTACCCAGGGTTTGAAAATTGCTTATCAGAATATGGAAAATTGGGTAAACAAATAAATAAATACCGACAATTATTTTATGCCGGCAGTTAAAGTTTAAATGGAAAAGTAGGTTAGGCAGTAAATAATTAATTAGATATAATTAGATTGTTTAGAAGCAAAAACAAACTTTAGTGTTTATTTTAAAGTATATAGCGTTATTTTGGAATTATTTTTAAACTTTTTTGGCCATTATGTTAATTGTGTTATTCATCCAACCAAGTTTTGCCTATATATAGTTATTCAGAGTAAATTTACTTTGCTCTGTATGTGAATACTATATCTGTCTGTTTGTCTGTCTAAAAAATACATCCGCAATTTCTATTTTACTACCACGCTAAAATTTACTCTGCCTTACTCCATTCGCAATGGTTTATTATTTTACCTGTTGTGTACACTCTGATGTACATAAGGCAAAGTTTTTAAAGTTGTCAGCTCTGGGCGGAATCATGTGCAACTGACCGATTCGAGAATGAATATTGACAGTTCCCGCGTCGTTCTCCCTCACTCGATCCGTCATAAATATACGGATACCAGAACTATCTTCGACTGAAATTCAAGAGTTTAAGCTTTAATGCATCCAGAATAAAAATAACAATAAAGACAATAATATTGCATTACAATTGTACTGACAATTTCTCTGAAACCATAATTAAAAGGGATCACCCCCGAATTGTCAACACCAAATTGTCAACACTATAACCTATTCTAACCTAACTTACCCTAACCTAATCATGTATAATTCTGGTGTTGACAAAAAGGTGTTGACAATTCGGGTCATTCCCATTAAAAGACGTCGAATGTAGATGCATTATGCACAAAGAGACAAATAAAACTAATATTACAGTAAAACATGCAGATACACATTTATGAATGCAGCGAATGTGAATGGAGGTAGTTATATTGTGTTTGCTTACATGTGCGTTTCTTTGGGTTATCGTAGTGGATCTCTAGCATAAAGTATGTTGTTCCGTTATGTTCCTCTCCCATTGGGATTCCGACGTGTTCTGGAAGCATCAATCCTAGAGAGATAGATAAACCCAAAAAAATATTGAATTATTAAGGAAACATTTTTGTGGAGGAGTACATGAATACTAAATCGGATGTTTCTGTTACCTTCAGCCCCTGCGACCTAAAATATAATATAAATTTTTAAAAATTATAAATTCTTGTTATGTTCATTTTAGGTACTATATATAAGCATGTGGTAATCTCAATCAGACATGTCGACCACAGGATAGCCCTGCTCCCTTGGCGTGGGCTGAATGAATAGCTCCGGTTGGACAGCGCCAAACCATGTATCGAATGATTAGACTTGATTTCATTGCAAAAATAGTAAGTGTTGTCACAGCCATAATAATATATAATAGTCTTACACTTACAAATTAATTGATGCTTAATTAATTAATTAATAGCTAATCGGATTATAAACCTTTTTGACTTAAGTAACTATTTAAGAATGGACAAGTCAAGTAGCTACCCAACCTTCGACCGGTATTATTTGGGTTTATTTTAACATTCCAGGTAGAAAGTCTTGAACCAATGAACCAAAGGGGTACAGGAACAAGCAAGTACTCGTGGCACGCATACAAATACTAATAGTTTATCACCTGTTATTGCGTGTACGTATTGAATTGAACTTGGAATATACTAATACAAATATCATGAAAATGATCACATTAACCATAAGGTTTACAATGTGTACTTTTATTTAATTTTGATAGAAATCTGCAATTTTAAAATTTCAAATCATTCGAAATTGCTTTACGTAATGACTAATTGTATTTACTCCTGTAGTTATTGTTAAGGTTAAGGCAGTACTTACTTAGCGTGACAAAAGTTAAATACAGGCATCGTTTACATTAACAACAGTTCGGAATATATGTATGCATGTATGTCTAAGCATACTATCTACTGGTATAAGACTTTCTACCTGCAGCTTAGCGGCCAGCAAAAGTCAGCGGTGGTCCCTTAGCAGGGTTGCAACCCGGTTGGAAACGGAAGGGTCTTAAGAAATGAAAACAATAGCGATTGGAAACTTAACAAACCTCGCGTCGCGGTCACTTTTAGCTTAATCCGTACTTTACCGTGACAACTAATTTTGAAAAATACTTAGTGTTTTTGCAATGAAATCAACAGACATGGCACTTGAAATATTTCTCGGAAATAAATGAGTGAAATTTTGGAATTATTTCGCGAAATTTTTCTCACCCACTTTCCTTGAAAAATGAAATATTGGAAATAAATTAAATAAATAGGGTACATGGCATTCATTTCAATAAACAATAAATTCCAGTTGAAATAAATTAAACACGCATGCGCATACACATGCGCGTTGTATTTATTTCATTTATTTCACAAATCGAAATATCTCAAGAAAATTTCTTGAAAAGTGAAATAAATGTCATGTCTGGAAATCAAGGCTAATCATTCGGACTGAGAGTCGATACATCGTTCGGCCTGGTTCAACCGGAGCTAACCATTCGAACAAGTGAGCCTGTGGGCGAAATATCTCTTTGAGACCACGAGCGACCGCCAGTTTATATTTTTGAGGAGCGTGCACATTTACTAGTAAGCTAAGCTTACTGAGCTTATACAGTAATTTTACTTTGAAACTCCATGAAAGGCTCCATAAGACTTTTTATGGTGATGTAAACCATTTCTGATAGATATTAAGAAGCACAATGATATTGATATTGTATGTATAATACCCAAACAAAAGGTACGGTGATGCAATATTGTCCCCATTCGGGGGGCATATTCCTGGTATAGCAATATCCACCGGGATGACTGATGTATTTCTCAAATACATTCTTACTTGTTCCATGCGTGGGAGGGACGCTACACTCAAAGAAGTTTATATGATGCACGTTGTCCTTATTCGCGTCTTCGATTAAAGCTCGGAACTGGAAAGATCATTATATTTTATCAACATATCACAAATCGTTTAATGAATTCAATCAACTACACATTGCTTACCTCTGTACTTTTCTGAACTTTTATTTATCAAAAATAAAAAACTTTCTGTTTGACTTGCCCCAATTATCTGGTGTTTCCTTTCGATCTCTGGTACTTTGATTATTTTACAGAAGTAGACAGTGTCTTCCCGTGGAATATGAATTTTGTCCATTCTGACGTCCCAATACTTGACCTGAGGGTCAGGTGGATTCTTATTATCAGGGAATTCCAACACATGTGTAGGAACTTTTAGGAAGCCGCTGCGCACTCCGCGGAAAGATTGGTGATAAGCTGGCTGAAATAAATCTTCGTTTGTTAGAGGATCGTATTCTCCATAGGCCCAAATCAATCTCATTGTGTCTTCCTGCACCATGAAAACAAAATCACTTTCTGCATTAAATATATGCGGGTTCGATTAATTTTGTTTTTAATTGTAGTAGTAGTTTTGAATCACATTAATGTGTTAAATTGCTCACAGTGATCTCAAAATCATGTTTGAAATCGCAGGTGTGCCAGGCTCTTTTGAAGCGGAAAGTTGTTCCATTTTCAGTCTGTGTAGCTTTCAACAGCTCGTAATCATTCGAATCATCTTCCAGGGGAACAGAATTTCCAATTGCATATAAATCCTTTAAAATAAACCAAGCCCAACATTATTACTAAATGAATATCCAATGGATTTGGAAGCAAAAAAATCTTTCCTTTTGCAGAAAAACAATTCCTCTGTCTAATTCTCTTAAAATAAATACTGACGTACAGTATTATATATTAGTCGAATTAAGCCTCCCTGTCTGAATCGGAAACTTATTTCGACTGTTAATAAATTGATTTGAAGGACTGAAGCGTACTTTGACCCTATCCCTAATAAATGCATGGTCAGTTAAATAGTATCAACGATAATGTACCCTTAATGACTTAAGGCTAGAGTTTGTGGGTCGGCCAAAATTCAAATTCTATGAGATGCCGTACTAGTCGCCATGAGAAAAGGGAAGCTTGGATACTAGCATTACAACATTGTTAGCTGGACATACCGTACTATAGCCGCAGTATGTATAGAAATCATGACCCCTATTTTTTAATCTGTCGCCAGTTATACTACAGCTACAAGGTGACAATATTACGTGAGGGCACAATTTTGAAATGTGCCCCCTAGTTACCAATGAGAGAAGTGATTTTATTAATGCAATTAAAATTTTTTGTTACCATTCTAATGAACCCCTATACGGTCCTATAAGTAGCTGTAGTAAGTAGTTAAGATACACTAAAATGAAGGAGACAAGGTCTCCAATTTAGATAAATATATTCCACCCTTAATGACAATTTGCGTCATAACTGTAAGCAGAGTTGAAATTAGAAGAAGTAATTAAACCTTGTAAAAAGTATTTCCAGATGTATCGACCCATCCCATGAAAATGTCACTGCCTTTCATCCCCCCATTTGGAGAAAATCCAATGGAGACGTAGCCTCTATAATGGACATCAAATATCAAATTATTGTCAAAACCAATATTATCTAAAATAATTATTTCCTTTATTGCACTTAGTTAGAGTGACTATGTATGTGAGATAATTTGTTGTACTGACAATGTAACGGTTGATTATCAGTCACTGAAATAAATACCATCATTCATTCATTAATTGAAGAAAATATATTCGAATTATTTTTATTTACTATTGTAATAAACCCCAACCTGGTTGGAGCACTAATTTCCATGATTATGGAATCGGGGTCTTCATTGTTCCACTTGACATTGAATCCCTCTCCAAGCATCATATCTCTGGTCCACACAATTTCACTCTTCTCCTCCGTTTCACCTTTGACACTCCCTAACACTAAAGCCCAAAGGCCCAATAGCGTAAAAATAATGCAACGATTCATTTTGTTAGGAATCATTCGTTGTTGACTCACAGGAACTTGATCAGAATGATACTGAGAGAGATACTTACAGAGGACAGAGTCCTACTTCAGCATATTGCATGCAATAGCAATTATACGAAAACAATGGATGCCCAATTAAACCAAAACGGGTTTTACAGATACACCACAAATAATATCTTCGTGATCATTCACGAAGATATTTTTCTTTTATTATATAACTATAAATTAAATATCACCGTCTAGCTCAGTATACTATACTTACACACAGTAAGTATCGAAGGTGCAAACTGTTTTATTTACAAGACAGTTTAAATGATCAGAAAACAACTCATACAAGATTGATTTTCAAGTGATGTATTTCTAGGTACAGCGGCCCCCTTTTATACGTTTTACATAATGAGACAGAGTCCCAAACACATACAGAAAAATAGGAAGGGAACAGAATGGAAGCAGAGTACATACTAAGAATACCACACTGAAGGTTTCAATGTCTTGCATCATTAGATGTACTTGCATTTTCTTCTAAGAATTATTTTCACTGCAACAGAGATTCCTATTACAATGTAAATGGCAAGCAGAGACATGTGTCAGTAAGAAAATGTCGAGTCAAATTATCCTAAAACTGACCATTTGGTTCAGTTCAAGACTTACGTACATAGGAAGGATATGCATTCATCCAAAATCACAAAATATGTATTTAAATATGTGCTAAAAAACTGGCAAAATATGTAAATATGGACTCAAAATCGAAAAAATATTTGAAAAAAAAATTTAGTTTGACTCTGCCAAGTTTAATTTTAGTTTGCCTCGGCTCCTTGTCCACCAAAATATCAAACAAAAGCTCTATTGGTTTTTCCAACGATTTTAATTATATTTTGGGAGGGAGAAGTGTAAAGATAGTTAAATTGATGTAAATCGTCTCCATTCATTTCGGTGTTCTTCGGAATTCACGTACTCTCGAATCTCTCTCTCTCTCTCTCGACAAGTATATAAGCAGAGCTGAAAAAGATCAAGTTCAGAACTGAAAATAAGTTCGTTCGTTCAGTTCAATTGAGCTGATCGAACGAACTGTTGAATAATTTCGGCCATGATAGTTGAAC
>JABASH010004515.1:0-13861 GCA_019776445.1 Tomocerus maximus | reverse complement strand
TAACGTGAACGTGATGTGATTTTAGTTGTAATTCTCGGTGAGGAAAAACGATGAAAATGTAATGAGATTAATGGGGGAGAAGATATGATGACTACTGTGCAGTATAAAATGATAGGAGTAAAAAAGAAAAGCAAAAAACAGTAATCTATGCGTGTAATATCTGTAACTTAATACATATGCGGACTCACATGAATCTTTTATTTACGTGTAGTAGGTACAGTACAGCAGAGTACAGATAGTGCAGTGTTTTTAGTTGATATGCTTTTCATACGGGACTCTAATCCTAATCTTAAGACTTTCATTCCATTTCTATTCCATTTCTCCCTTTTGTGTGAGAAATGAAGTGTGCGACACATTCATCACGTTTGTTCCACCTGCCAGTTTCCCGTTCCTTTTCCTCGCTCTGCACTGCAGTACATTGGACTCCGTTCCATCCAAACATACATGTCTCCCAATAACCTCACAACTCCTACATCATCTACACAACTATCCAGCCTCACTCGATACAAACTACAAAGACAACAGACTCAATACATTTCCTTTTACTTTCTCTCGTTACTCTACATATTTGTTCCTTACTTGCACAAAATAGGAAGGAAAAGTAAATTAGCCGATAAAGAACTTAACCTACAACCTAAAATAAACCAAAAATCCATCTCAGCCACTCTTTCTCTGAAATAGCTCACTGCTGCTTTCTCCGCTCCGTGTCTTTTGCTCTTCAACTTTCTCTCCTTAATGCATTTATTCTATTTTTACTCACAATCAGCTCATTCCAACTCACATTATCGTGCACAGTAAACTGATTGTGTTACAATAGCATGCGTCTACCTATATGTATATCCTTCCACTGACCTTTCTAAATCTTATATATAATTACCATCAATGGGGTAAAACACATTAGCACACATCATCAGCGTAGTAATCGACAGGCATACACTACTTTTTTTAGTAACTAAACTGCTAATGGAATGCTAATTCATAACTTGCTTAGGGGCTTGAAAAGCAATATTTAGTTTTCTACGTTTTCATTCTGATAATTTCCTCGCACTCACACGAAACAGACATTGACAAAATAATTGCAGGTGCTTATTTCAAATTAACTAGAATTACATTTTGCTATTCATTTCTTCATTGTGCTATGGATGGAAACTTTACATGTGAATATCACTCTTTTTTTACTATATTTGTTGGTGTCACTCCATTTTTAATAAGCCAGGAAGGAAATTATTGATGAAATAATGTCCCATTGAGTCGATTCAAAGAAAGTAGTATATAATACATAATATGGAATAGGAAAGTAGTAACAATAGTGGCAAGCATGTTTTCAATGTAAGCAGTCTATTCTGGTATAAAATATGGTACAAATACGAACCTAAATCCGGTATATCATGGTATATGTAAATATACTTGGGAGAGAAAATATTTTTACGAATACATTTAAGTACAAGGTACGCTTTGTAGATAGTCTCCTTTGAAATTGTCACTTTGAACGATTTGGCTTGATGGTTTCTTTTGCATTACCTGACTAAAATATTGAAATTGTAATTATTTTGCTTTATTTTAGTGTTGCTAAATTGCAGTCTGTTAAAGCACCTGCCATTTTCATTTTCATCATAATAAACTACTATATGGACTGGAATAAACATAATTTGGTTACTTTAGATTCTTCTAGCGACAAATAGCCGTTCGTTCTTAGAAAAAATAAGAAAACAGGCTGGATAGTAAAGACCATACTTATAAATTACGATTACGTATAATATTATCTGTATGTATGTATACGTATAGCTCAAGCATTGCATTACTACAATTCATACATTTAGTAATTGTTAGTGTTTTTTTGCGATTTACAATGAGTTGCATTGCGTATAGTAATTATATTACTAGTTTGGTAAGTACAATTACAATAGACACCAAAATGTATACTTTCACACTTACTCCTTGAAAATGGGACAACACTGGCGGTACGGAACTGAAAAGCATATGCTATTATTTCACCTCTGATTAGCGATTAGCAATAAAATCAGCAGGAGATGGCCATTCCATGAATTTTAGGGTGAGACTGTATACTGTGGGATTGAAATGTTGGAAGGGAATGGATGAGAGTGACCCTTAGACTTACGTTTTGTAAAATAAGTAGTTTTCATCTAGCGTGCGAGTCAAATCCCAAAGGGACAATGCGAATGCGTAACGGATGGTTTCCGGATCGCCAAGCAAAGCACCCATCAACATTTAGTGAATAGGCAGTCCATTATTTGAATCGAAAAGACTAGAATGGATCTTTACCTCATTTTTAATTCACATTTCACTCTCCCTAAAACCAATAATGCATTCATTTATTAGTTATATCTGTAATCCTAGATCGTCTTGAATCCGAACGTAAGTAACAAATAAAACTTTATAGGTAGTTGGTGGTGAGGATTAAGATTGTTAAATATACATGCTGTTTAGTAGAGGAATTGGCTCATAACTCGAATGCTCTAGTATTGTAGTGCAATAATCTACAACTAGCCTAAATGACCCTCTTTGGTTGATAAAGATTTCATTAAATTGACTTTTTTCTCTTCAGGATTGCGAATAAAAGAACAAAGCGCAGGAAACAAAGTCGTAGAAATCTTTGTATTGAGTATAATCTAGTAAAATAGGGAGATGGGAGGCATGGGCTGAGCGGAGTCAGTGACAAGAAACACAATGAGATAGGAACTAAAAGAGAAAGAAACGGATCCAGACGTTGGGAGATGAAGGGAGAGAGAAAACACAATCATCCGTTGAAGAATGCGATGGAATACGGAAGGAAGTAATAAGATAAGAGAAAGTACTGTTCGGTTAAGCTTCGTCTTAAGACTAAATCAACTGGTTCAGATAAAACGGAATGCCTCTCTCTGCACAGAAGGCTCTTCTGTTGTGTTCTTCAGTTCAGAATCATTCAATCCAATACTGTACCATTCTCATTCAGTGTAGTGTGAGTAGCAGTTAAGTTTAGATATTTTCGGTTACAGTTACACATTGCTTCTTGGATTTAATCGGCTCACTGGTCCAGTTCACTCCAGTGATTGCCGAGATGATGCCGAGGCTGCATCACCCAACAATAATTCCCCCTCTGGACGAGCTCGTCTTCGAAAACGGGAGTCAAAAAGCAATCCAGTTACAGAGATCGCGAATATGAGGAGGAAATATCCTGCGAAATTGATTACCATTCCTTCTGCGGGCAAACTTTCATATCTAGTCCTGCAACCAAAAACAGAGGTAATGAATTAAAACTTTCTCTTCTCCCCAATAATTGTTTAAAATTACAGTTAACGAGAAAAAGAATTCCTTGGTATCCTTCTTAATATCACTAAACTTTCTCAACTATGCTGGGAGTGCAGGGAAACTTCATTCCAAGATTGAACAAATGAAAATTGTACATTGAGCTATAAAGGTCGAATCAATAACTGTTAGCATAGCATATGTTCATCAACAAAACGACAAACTACTCTTCCACCACGATAGGCAGGAGAATGTCAAGTATACTGACTGTACTACTAAGTAGTACTAAGAACCACAAAGTTATGTCCTCAGTCTGGACAGATTAAAACTGATATAATAATAGTTTCCCTCATCTTACATCACATTCGTACAACGGAAGAGGATTTTTTCCATTTGAACTTAGTTCACTCTGGTTTAGTTTAACTTACATTAGCGAAATTCACTTTTTCCTCTTGAACTTTGCTCCCTTTCTCTTTAACTTTCTCCAGGAATCAAATTGAGGAGGCTTAAACTTGTCTGAGAGTCTACATCACCGAATCATGCTACGAATCCTTTCTAGCACACTACTGATATCTACCAGTCTGAAGTCTGTGCACCATGTCATGCCTTAGAGAGGCAATAGTGCAATTGCCAGCTATTACTATTATAAATGTGCTGATATGATCAGTAGCTCCGCTCTTCTCGCCAGAACTAAATAATATGACCATATGATATGAAATCTGAACAAGACTAGGTACCTAGGAAGGGAAAAGTAACAATTCGAAGCCAAAGACCAATCAAAAGTTTCCTCATTAGAGACTTTCTCCGGCCAAATTCCTACTTTTCATTTTCCTTTCATGCTCATGTTATTTTCATTCCTATGACAAATTGCACAGTATACAGTTGGAGCTCACAGCCTGCCTGGAATCCCCTCTACTTCTCTCCAATAACGAAAGCGAAACGTACGAAAAGGTATAGATTATTACGTCTGTAGCATCATCTGCTTCCTACTCCACAAATGCACAATATACTCGTATTATTCATTTCTATTTCAGCCAATTCAACTTATGTAATTCTAGGACTGTCCTGCTTCCGTGAGTCTGAATGTATCTGGTTTGTGTTTCATTTCCGTTTCTTCAACTAATAAGTAACACTGCAGTTTATCTGTCGGAGAACCGAACTCTAATGTAACCTTCATCCTTGCTCGTAGCTCTCTAACAAGAAACGACAGTCACTGTGATATCTAAACGAGATTGAGATGCCTAGTTTTATTCATTACTTTACGTGTTTTACACTACATTGCCATTCTCCTAGGTTTAGCCATGACCAGGAATGGAAATAAATCGGCCTCACATCATACAGCTAACGGGGAACAGAGCAGGGTTATGTTGAAAGTTCTTTGGAAGAAATGTCCAGTTTCCGATGTAAGGAAGATGACTAGGACAATTTACTGCCATTTAGATTGTACCCCACCCAATTTAAGAAAGTCTGGGATCTGGACTAACCATGCCAATTTTACGAAAACTTTTGGTAAACCACACCCAAAATTAAGAAATTTGGTAATAATCATAATAAGTTTTGGTAATAATAAGCAAAAACTCGCCCACATTTGGCAATTCACATCCTTAAGAAAATACTAGGTCCCCCTAAAACTAGAAAGTTTTCAAAATCGCATACATGTACAAAGGAAAAAAACTTTCAGCTTCACGACAAAATGTCCTAAGTTTGCTACCATAATTTCACATTTTCAATCCCTGGCAATGGCTGCTATATGTGATAAAGAATATATAAAAAGCATGTATTTGTAGATATGAGGGAAAAGGGCGCTTTCTTAGCATCTATAGAAAAAGAGTCTGTAATGGGACTAAATAGAAAGGAAGACGCTGTGGAACTGAAGTCAGTTCCTTTTTGTGAAGCGAAGCATACAGCACACTTTTACTTATGTGGTGATCTGGTTCGTTGGTTTGGTTTCCTTCCTCAGTGCACCCACTTCAGTTTTTGTTAAATAAGGAACCGATATCTATCTACGTATTAGACCTTAGTAGGTGTCAGTGTCCTGGACAGTCCTCCCCTTCTAACTATAATGAGAGATGTCGGTGGATTGTCTATACAGACATGTCCTATCAACGTATCAAATCACCGAGGAATGTGGATGTGGCCTGACTCGGGTGAAATCTCTCTTCCACTTTACCACCTCCGACTTTCCATCAGGTTCTCCTCCACCATTTCAGTATAAGAAGGAGTGAAAGTCCCGTTTAGCCGAATGGCTAAATTGCTACGACCAACGCCAACGTGCACAGCCTTTACAACTAGCTGCATATCTGTCCCTACTCTCTCCCTCTCCCTGCATACGCTATCAAAGCTAAGCAAATACAAACTAGGAAACTCAACTCACAATGAGCCAAGCCAAACCAAGTAAACTCTCCTTCCATCACTCACTTCCCTTAGCTCCGCCGAAAATACTTCTTTCTTATGGATCTACACTCGAGAAGAATTGTCTTGAATTTTCTTGCCATTAGCCTTACTACTTTTCCTTTCTACTACTTGACTCTAAGTGTACATTTCAGCTGATGGCCAACAGGACAAGGTTAGAAGACCCACAGAGGATCCGAGGCAATCCTGTTACAACACAATTCTATGTATCTCTCTGTATATAGACTTGTTCACAAAAAGAATTGAACATTTTCATCTATCCCTTCCTTCTCTGTTGTGTACACAGACAAAAGCACTCAGAGCCAAGTCAGTCTATTCTCTTCCAAAAAGTTACATCTCAACTCACGAAGACGACCTTAGAATTGATTTCGTTTGTAATATCGTAATTTGTTTGCACCCTGATTTATGATTTCATTATTCAATTATTTCTATGAAATACTTGATCAGCAAAACATTGAATAACTCCTACTACTACAAATTGATGTGAACTATAACACTATGATGCCTTACAATTTGCTGTAAAATGCTAACATTTGATATGCCTATAGAACTCTGGCTTCAGTGAGAAGTGCAGATCTGCAGATGACGGGCAAGTGTTAAGTTAAACAATAAATTAGGTGACTAAATAATAAATATACTTACCCAAGAGCCCCGAGTGCTTTCATGGTGATTCCTGTGGCAGCCGCTGCGACAGAGCATAGAAATATCATTGGTCCAATAAACTTATGGTACGGGATTATCATATTCCTAATCCTCATTGGAGCCCATGGAAGGAGGAACACGAAGAACCCGACCAGAAACTGAAAGCCAAAAACAAAACATCCGCGTCAATAGAGAGGCAACGAGGCAAGTGCTATAACCATCACACAGATACATAATATTATTACTACTCTCATCACCATTATTATACTTCAGCTTAGGCAGATCAATCTACTGTCTATGCACATTTTAGGTAGTTCCAAATGGTCTTGACAGGATACCTAATTATAATGTTTACCCACGCAGTTGACGCACATCTCATCTCTACTGCATCCAATTGGATCTCACTATGACACTATAATGTTTCGTCAGTCCATTTTAAAGACCATGCTACTACACACGAACTCTTTTTGCATTTATACTGTCAAATCAATTGTATTCAGGATTTGTCGTTTTGCTTTTATATACTGAATCACAATGTCATATTATTCATATACCATAAACAAGTGAGTGTATTCCAGAAGTCAGAAAGAAGTCTTTGAAAATAGACTGAATAACTAGCGTAAGACTGAAAAAGGGTATGCATACCTGTCCGTAGTACAGAATGATAGCAGTAAATCCAATCCAACTGTGTAAGGTGTATAAGTTCCGGGCCCCCTTTAAGGTGTGATAATTGAATGAACTCCAAGATGCAAATCCTACTGCAAAAACGACTGACAAATGAATCCCAGCGTGGAACAACTTCATGTTGAAATTTGGGTCGGCTTGGAAAAATACGGAAGAGAAGGGCACCTGCAATTATATGCGTAAATGTAAAAAAAATTACTTGACGAACGGCCAAGTTTTAGAATCAATGAAAGCTATCTATTATTATTATGCTATATATTACTTTACTTACACATAATGTCATGCATTGTTCATGGTGGTTAATATATACTACAAACTAATCACAATATTAACAAAAACCTACTCAAATCGCTAACCACCATTAACCTTTGAGCTCTGCATGTCCACCACATATGCCATGATGCCTATAGCTGGCTAGTAAGCACATTTACCTCTACTTATAACATGTAACGAGTATTTAGGACATGCTCCGCTCTGGCTTTTTATCATTATTAATTGGATTCGGTCATGAAATGTAATAATGTAATAGTGTACCGATGTAAATACCATTAAAGGTTAATTCAGTCCTTAAAATTACATGAAAATTGCTACAGATATAAATAATAGTATCAAGTTCAGTACATTCTGCCTTCGTTAAGAAACTGCTATTCATGTATAAAACACTCGTTCGTGTATTGTACACAAGCAATTAAGTAGATAGATACTTATATATTGCTTGACCTCAACCGAAAGATACATATACACAAAATGTAGTAGTAATAAATACTAGTACACTATTTGAGAAGAGGAAGAATGCGGATGTATGTAATTATTTATAGAGCATGGTTTGATGTACATGACGTACGTATCTATAGATCTGTTGGGTAACTTCCTAGTTCCTTCCTACTACATTTGTTATTATATGTACCTCAGAGCATATTATTTCTTTGGTATACTTTATGTCCAGAGTTTGGTCTTGGGAACTTGATTTGATTTTAGTACTGCATATACAGCTGCTTCCATTCCTAGATATCTCTATTCTCAAATTGAAAAGATGGCTTACTTCAACTATACGTTATGTCGTATCGTGTACGAATATTACATGTTCTTCCTCACTCACTCAACTCACAGTCAGCATAAGTAACTACAAAATACACAAACATATATCAACCATGAATGAAGGCAAACATTGATTCCGATTTATTTGCTCGAAAAGGCTTGTAGGTAGGTATCCTTCACTTGAATGTATTACTTATCCACCTACAAACATCCCATAGCCCATATATAACATAATACGTCAAGTCCACGTCATGTCAGTCCAAAAGCAAATACCCAACTAGCCCTAAGTTTTCTGCCTTCCAGTCAGCCCACCAAGTCAAATTCTAGATTTGAACTCAAGCCCTCAAGCATCACAAACGTTCAAATATTTTAGATCCATCCATGTCATGTCTACTTTGTCTACTATATAAATGAAACGGATGATGTTATAATTTCAACTTCCTTTTTATACAGATATTCGTGTAATATAAAATATAAAGCAAGCCAAGTTTGCCGAACATTATTCTTTATTTCACATTTCCTAACAGTAGCTATAATTTGAACTAAATATTTGCACTATACACACTCTCTCAGCAACTGAATGTATCAATATCTTCTGTAGAAAGTACACCAGCAGAAGTACAAACAGTTTCTAATCTATATTTGTTAAATCAAGTACAACCCGCAGCCTAATTTAATGCTGTATATGCCTTTATTAGAAAATTAAACCATTTATCTTTCCCCTGTATAGGTTTTCCTTGCATAACATACATACCTTGTCTCACCTATAGTAGCTACTACTATTATAATTAATTATGTAACTTATAAATACGACGGTACTAAAACTGAAACCTCAGCCACATAATATAACATAAACTAATTACACATCCTCTATTTATTAAGTTTGCTTACAGTTACACAAAATGTTGCTAATAATATAGACTTTTTTAGTTGCCAGTGCAGTATGAGCAGCAGTAAATTTGAGATTCCGGTAAATGTATTCAATCAAACAGAAACATAAGTAGATAAGCCAAACTTCATTTTATTATCATATTTCATGCAAGCATAGTCATTTGTTTGCAACAACCAAATATATCTAAAACTTTTTTGTATGTTTCAAGTACAAAAGGGTAAAATAATAAATAAACTATATCCTCGGTTCCTATTCTGGATACGTATGCAAATACTATCTATCTGTAGTTATGCAGAGGAATTTTATCAATCAACATGCAACAAAAAACGAAGTTAGTCATAAAGGCGTAACAGTCGTAAAAAATAAGAATTTTATATCAGTATAGGTAGTTTTCTTCCTTTCTTCTGGACTCTCTTTTTGTATTCTCTTATCCTGAAAACCTGAAATATTTAGTAACTTTGTTCCCGGTACTACACCATTAGCAGTGACTAGACTATTGACTGTATATTTTATATGACAGTGTGCACGTATACTTGGAAGGTACATAAGACGTAACACAGCAAGACCGCTCTGCATCACACAAACAACAATCAAAGTAAGAGAAAGTCATTTTTTTGAACTGTAGTGCCCACAGAAGTAAAGTGAAAGTCATTACTAGAAAACAGAAATATTTGTGGTAAACGAGAAAACATATTCATAGCTTAAATTTCTATCTTAACTCATAGCGTTGCTACTTGTCTTTCTCATATGAAACATGTATATGGGACTTGTATTGTACAGTCGTCTCGCCTAATAGTCACCACTTAACATTGTAAATATTTATTAGGTTTATGTAAAAGATTTTGCCTGGGTATAGGTATATCTTTAAATGATAACTATCTTATTGTTTTACATCTCATATTTTAACGAGTCTACTACTACAGAGATGCAAGAGACCTTATACTGTATTAAAGAGAAAGCAAACAACAACCAAGGAGGACGGAATAAGTTGACGATTTCTTTTAGCGATGTCACAATAATCTTCCCTTGCTTAAAATTTCTTGCCAAGCATGCGAATAACGCCTCGAGACATTGACTTGGGATTAGATTCAAAGTAGGAAAGGATTATTACAAATGTTGAACCATCTGTACTAAATATTTCGAAATAAAAAAAAAGTGTTTCACTCTCAGCTAGCCGAAATAGTCATTTGAAATGCTAAATGCTGTCTGCTAATTCTGAGAGATGAAATGAGAAAAATATACAATTTCATTTTTACTTTATCACTGCAAAAACATTGTTAGTTAGAGAGGATTTTTAGCTTTAGGCTGAATGTAGACAATTTAGAAACTATAAACTGAAATATTCCTCGTGTCGTGTCCTCAGCGGCTCATCGTCTACTCTCAGCGTGTCAACGTTAACCATACCAACCAACAGTAAACAGAACTTTCAAATTATTCATATATTGATATATATTTATTTACTGCCTCAAACTGAGGTTGCCCCAAAGACACAGGAAAATAATTCAATACAAAATAACGATTTCACAGAACTTCTACTTCATTACTTTTGTAATTTGCAAATTTTTTCACCACAATATTGACAACTATTACTATGTAGGCCTATGTACATACAATTTTGAGAATACTCGAAATAAATTTAATTCCCAAGTTGGAAAGTATGTTTCCTAAACCAATAGAAAATAAAACCAACTAAAATGCAATAGTCAACTGCAGCATCTTAATAATTGAGACTTTTACACATGACATGATATAGAATACTTCAAGTTTTACATATTTACGTAGAGCTTGGTGAGATTGCTTTTATATTTCTTGGAAGAAAGTAATAATGGTACACAAATACTAAATAATTAATACAATTGCATTAGAGCAAACAAGTTTCAAAGTAAACATAAATCAGTACAGGAAACCTCCCCTAGTACCTACCCAATTTAAATATTATAACTTGGGTAAGTCAAGAGGATTGGCAGACCCTCCTTCCTACTACATAACATAACATTCTAGAACTGACAAAGAGCTGATGAAGTTTGTTGGGAATTTACCACAACGTTTCCGCAAGTGAGAAACTTTCACCCATAAATCCGGCTTAAATGAAATGATAGATTTGTATTTAGATTTCTCATTGTCGTTCCGCCTGCCTGCTGATGAGAGCACTATTTGCTAAACATTGCAATAAATCCATATTCCATACTCACTGTGCTTTATATAATTATCTGTCCTAATTTGAATTAATATGTTAGAATATCATAACTGAACCTGTATACAGTTATGCCCCCAACATAATACTATTATAGTACTGTACAAACTGATCGGTAATCGGTACACTGTAATATATACCATAAAAAAATTTTTTTTCTTGTGCTGATTACATATAAAAAAAGCATTATGCATCAAACAAACGTACGGAATTTCGGTGAGGTGTTAGTGTCATGCTAGTGTAGAAACGGTGAAAGTGCCATTTTGGAACATTGAACTATAATAATATAATAAATATGTAGAATACCATTTCGCCATTTGCGTTGTTGATTAAAATTCTGGTGAAAGTATCGGTGAAAGGTCAGTGAAATTTTTAGCTGAATTTGCATAAGAAAAGAGAATTGACTTTTGTGTCATACGTTCAAATACGTATAACGAATATCTAGAAATAATCTATTAATCTAACTAACCAATCTACTATCTTCCTTGGGAAATTTACTTTTATAGTCAATACGTATATTTTTGTTGATGTGAGCCCATCAGCCGACAATGATCTATTACTAATCCAACATTATTATACATAATACGGTTTGTTTACAATGTCAAATGTCAACCAATACTTTTCTGAAGGAAATATTTTTACCAGACAATACTAAACTAACTCCTAACTAAGAGTAACTTTTATATTGTTACAAGTTACAATGCAGATTCAGCGATAGAGTACGGACGGACGGAGAACCGTCTTTCAGTTATAAATTGTAAATAGTACATGGAGAACAGAATAACCACAGTTTTGATTTATTTAAATCTGAGAAAATCCAGTAAAATATTCAAGATGCGTACGCACTTACTCAATTTAAATTAGTCTGACTGCATTCTGTTCTCTGCGTAGGTACCAAATAATATCATTGAATTGAAATGTAGTATTACAATATTTTGCATTTAAAGTAGAAAGTAGGAGACCGGACAGAGTTGAGAAGGGCAGAATATAATCTAAGCTAAACTAGTAAAGTTCTAGAGCAAAAGACGAAGTGAAAGTTATCTTGAATCTTGAAGAGCGAGCAGAGAAGCTCAGAAGTTCTATTCTATGAATATTCATAAACGTCAGTGCAAAGGGAAGGCAAATAGTAAGAACTCCACTTTAAGAAAATACTGACTCTGCGCTTCCTTCTGGTTCTATTCAAATTCGTCAACAGTATCAAATGTCAATGAAACATGAAAATCTAATCCCATAATTCGTACAAATAAATGTACACATGTTTATATCGATTTCATCAACTTCAAGTTAACGACAAGAAGGTGCTTTATATAATAAAATATTTGAGAATACATTATAGTATTGTGAAATCGTTTCAACATCTGAGTTTGAATGGATATGGAAAAGTGGACATGTAAAGCTTATAAAACTGTGTCTATACCTAACTAACTAAGTAGAATACTGGAATAATATAAAACAGAAATATTTTCCAATACAGAAATTAGGTTTTGATGGAGATATTCTATTCTCATGTTCTAATAGTATCTATATAGGGACTACCGATAGTATGATCTATTTAGTATGCCTGAATACACCAACTTACACATTCATAATTTGTAAGCATATATAACATACCTTGTACTCTCTGCACTACATGTTAAGCATAAACCTAACTCTTTTTAGAGGTAGATAGTAGTAGTGAAAGAAAGTTGAATACAAAAGTATAATTTTAGTGAGGAGTTAAAATAGAGTGCGATCGACTCTGACTGTACTTATTCTAAAATATTCGTATTGTTAGTCTATAGAGGAGGAGGATAAGGACAGAGGAAGCTAAAAATGGGAGGAAGGTAGCGGCATGGCATGCCATCCAATCTTACGGTATGGCATGTCAAGAAAAAATCAGCCCAGTATTATTATTCCTCCATCTTTACCTTTCTCAGTTCCTATACGTAGGTATATTTATAGAATTGAAAAACGAAACTGAGAGATGCCCAGTCAGGAAAATCAGCAGAGCAACAAAGAAAAGAAAGATCAAAGTTGAATTTCTTCAATGGACTCCCAGAAATTGACTTTGATAAAAGGCTAGTTAAGTTCTGCTTCCACTCTACCTTCTCAAGTCAGACTTGGTTGATTGTGAACTGAACTGAAGATGAGTTAGGAAAGGGTATATATAATAATACATTAATGTGGAGTCGTAGCACACACAGTTCACAAGAGTCTACATGCGACACAGTAAATGTAAGTATAAGGTATGGGTACGCTAGGTAGACTAACAATAGACGCCATTGTACAATTTCAATTAGCATTAGAATTTCGATCCACTGCCTTCTTTCTTCTTTTCTTTCAAACTCCATTCCATTATTAGTAATTTGAAAGTTACGTATGATAATTAGAAAGGAGAAAGTGTGCCTATTTATGATATGACTGCCAATTGCTATTTCAGCTACTCTTTTCTTTTCCAACCAAAATAGGTATCACTACACAAGTTTGTATTGTAATTGCACCCAAGTATGCCTAGTCAGCACGTAGGTAGCTTTATATAATTAGACTTTTACTCGAATTTAATTTACCGAGATGAGACCAACTTAATCATATCATGTCTTTCGCCATTTGCAATCAGTAAATATTGATTGAACTTAATAACTGAACTGTTGCGAATAGAACTTGATTGCGAAGTTAAGTCTTTTGATTACAGAGCCATAATTATTTCATTGTTGCCTATTGCTTTCCAGAATTACGAGAACGGTATTTAGTATTTCCAGTACGATTGTTATTGC
>JABASH010004514.1:0-13862 GCA_019776445.1 Tomocerus maximus | reverse complement strand
ACATCTTATGCAATATAAAATGTAGACTGAACTTTGATGTGCAAAATAAAAGTGGCGATTTAGATATGTCAGTGTAGCAGTAAAACCAACATGCACAATAGAATGAAAGAGAAAGCGCAATAACTATTCAGGTCAGTCCTTCTACCTATGTACTACTTCAGGCTGTATTAGCAAATAGTCGTGGCAGTATATGGAGTGCAGAGCTTTATTGCTACTGCCACAGATATGAGCCATGCTTGAGAATAAACTGAAACGGATGAATGCATTTAGCTTACCACAAGGAATAAAGAATTGATTTATGGTTATGTTAGAATAGTAGTTATCTACGACTAACCTATCTCTCACTCTACACTCCAATGCTTTTAATATATACAAAGCAAAGCGGAGAAAGTTAACGTGAATTTCAATCTCAAAATACAGAACACAATGAATTCGCTACATATCTTGCACTTTCCCTGTCTCGACTCGCTTTCTCTTTATTTTATGCATTAGACTTTCTCCACCTACCACAGCATGAGACGTCTCCTTGTCAAACTAACTATATATATGCACAGATTCAAATAGACACTGCTTTCTTTCGGGCTTATGATGCATTTTATATTATTAGTTTGTGCTCTGGATGCCTCTAGGCCAACATGCAACATAAATGCTTTCTGAATATTACATTGGCAATGTTAAATGACACGAGACGCCGGGAAGAAAAGGGGCCATTTCTCTATGAACATATAAATGACTGACAAAAGTGAATAAATAAGCTCTTAGGTATCGTTTGGTTAGGTACACATAATACACTAGAGGCACGATATGTCATAGACTATGTATGTATGAATCCGCAACATTTTCTCTCAGGATTGAATGAGATTAAAAGGAAATGAGATAGAGTGCTCCTGCCAGTCCTACAACCTCCAACCAAAAACTATTTAGTATACCATGTTTAATATTTAAGTAGCTACATGGGCTATATGAGTAATTGCGTTCTAAGAATTGTACAAATCATATATACGTCTATAGATACCGGCCACAATCTCATCAACCGAACACATAAACCAAGTATACTACTATTATGAAGAATCCCTGAAAGTTCTAGGATGATTCACTGTTAATTACGCTTATTAAAGGTATATTAAGGGTATACTATGTATGACTTCATAAATTAATCATGATTATAGTAACAAGAAAATGATACAGAGTCCTCCTTCTGTGCAAGGGATTGAAAAGTCATTTTATCACAACTTACCTTTTTTGAGCCGATAACTAAAGCAATTGCCATCAAAATTTGACAAACATAGGCAGCAAGGAATCCAAACCAAGTCCATAGTAAAGATATTCGGTCTGTGCATAAGTAATTACAGGATTTAATTAGTTATCATACTACAAACTTCCTTTCAGACTTACTAATTATCAGTTCGTGAGAATAACTTAATACCAACACTAATTATACTAGACTTGTAATTGCAGAGTGATGTGCTTTTATAGTTTAGTCTGTCGACGTGACTAACTCCGGAGGACTAGGCTCGATTTCTCCACTCTCTCCGAAATATAAGTCACGGGCATCACGGGTGAAAGTCAAGACAATGAGAGAGAGTGAGATTCGGGAGAAATGTCTCGTGGTATATTTATGTAATGACTGTCTATTATGTATATGGCTTGAAGTGGCATTCGGTATTCCAACCTTAATGGTTATTGCCTCTGTAGTGTGGGTGGATTGGCTTTTAAGGAGGAGCGTCGTTCTATCTCAGAGAGTTCTTAGTGCTAGGAATTATTTCGTTAGTAGATAAATAAGTGAACTTACCTTCTAGTTCTGACTCCGGAGGGCTATTGCTTATTCGTGCATCGTTAGCGACATAATAGAAGAATCGCATAACAACTAGGACGGCTACGACCTGGAAGGCACACAAGTAAAACTAAATTTCCTCTCTGCAAATAAGTTTTCTACGGGGAAAGGAGGCAAGCTACTAGTTTAGTAAATACAAGGGAAGCAAATCAAATGATTCAAAGTATGTTTTGGAATTGGGTGCGTTGCGTGGCGTTTGATAGAGAAGGAATAGATTGACTCAAGCGAAACTGCACAGGGAATGGATAAGTGCCAAAAAACCTCCGAAGGACGGAACACAATTGACCGATGCGGCCTTCGAAAACTTTTCTGCAAATAATGGCCAGGAATTCGGATTGAAACCGGAATCGGCATCCGCATACTTGTATACAGACGAGGCTGCATCAAAACTCTTGCTCTTTCTTTGCCGTTTGCTCAAGCTTTTTTCAAATTAGCTCAAATCTCACAAGGAGTTCCTACCATTCAGATTTGTTTGCTTTTTATGGATATAAAAGTTATAAATGTGAACTTGGGAGCATACAGAGCGAATCGTCTCTGGATTTCGGGCACCCGAAGGAAAACTTTTCCTTCTGTCTAATGTAATCTAATGCAAAGTAATGCTGGGAATTCGGATAAGCTGTGTTGTAAAAATTAGTACATTAATCACGACCCATTTCATTCGCCTATGAAAGGGATCTTGTTCCCATTCATTCTACTTATAACATAAGCACTTCTGCATAATTTCCCTAAACATTACTACTACCATCTACTATATTAAATACACCAGTCATCATCCTAGTACCATTAACCAAAGATGTTATACCTACAACAACTAATTTATTTTCTCGTTAGAATCTGACAATTAATTAGGCAGCGAAAAGAATCACTCTGGATAGATTCGTAAAGCATCTCTAAGATGTGTCTGCTTTGCATTTCAATTAATATTTGCATATTCAAAGAAATCCTCACATAAGATAATAAATCCCACGTCCAAAAGTTCTGACACCTAAACAGAAGATTTGCGTGATTAATGGTATAATTTGGAGCAATTAAGACAGAAAAGGAACAACTATACACTGTGTCATTAATAAAAAAAGTGTATCTATATGCTTCCGTACATATTCACAAAGTATACATAAAGATCGTTACTCTAGATTTTTGTACTGGAAAATAAACCAACATTCTACAGGGTACTCTTCAAGTCCCTGTCGGCATTTTTAAATATCTACAAATCGTATTTTTTAGGACCTACATGTTATTTTTGTGTAAATTGCTATCATTAGAAAAGTAATACTGAATTCTTACTATTACCTCAATTAAAAATATAATTCAAAATTGAAGCAAGATATGAAAATCGTCTAATTGAAGTAAATAACCATGCTTTCATTGTAAAAAACTTGCTAATGATGTTTTTAAAATCGGGATTTAAGAAATTGCATTTTTGTTACAATTGGATTTCTAAAATTTCGTAAAAGTTTTGTATATTTTCGAATATATAGTTAATGGATTTGGTTTCATGTAGTATCTGGCAAATATGATGCACATTGAAAGTTAGGTAACGCAAGACCTTGTACACGATGTAGACTGAAGATATTATTGCCTATGTACATACTTAATGACCGCTTTACGAATCACCTAACATAACAAGTACAACTCAACTTTTGCTCTCTAAGGGCCGTCAGTCAAGTGAAGATGTAGTTCTTTTATAGGAACGGAGACAGTTATAATGTTCTTGGCCATTTTGGTAGGGAAAGGGAAACGTTCCTTAAGAATGACTGAATTAGAACGCAAAAACTTTTGAAGAAGCGTAGGAAAGTCAACCGACATTTAATCCAGCAGGCTCACTGCTCATTCTACCCAGAACGTTACATCCAAGAATTCACACATAAATATACATACACACAATAGAACTAACTAGAGGAGCTTAAGAACTTTTAGAGCCGAAACAGTCGAATGGCTAGATACAAATGGTTGTTCCTACTTCACTAACTACTGACATACATATCGAATACTGACAAGTCATAGATAACGGCCGAATCGTTATCTAACATGACAATCTACGGAGTAGCATTTAGGGAATGTTTTTCTGCGTCGTAATACTTTCAAGTAATCTCCTCCTTAGAAGCTTATAGTTGGAAAAGAAAAAATCAAGGAGCTTGAGCATTAATGGATGAAGCAACAAGACATTATGAGATTATGCGGAGCACTCAAGAAGAGACAGGCGGAGAAAAGAGTGAAAGTCAACTTGAGACTTTTCAAGTTAACGTGTCACTCACTCAGACACAACCGAGATCCCGCTACGAATGCCAAACTAAATAAGACAAAATTCGAGAAAGAATAGCAAAGTCGGAACCTATGGCTTTCCTCGTTTCATCCTCCTCGACATTCCTTTGATGCTAAGGGACCCTTTGAGCGTAAAGCTGGAGACAAGATACTTCAAATCTCTTTGAATGTCCCAGCAGAATTATTAATGCAAGAAAAAGACATTATTTTCTGAAATGCATTTCTACCGGGTCGATCCCCAGTTATGACTTAAGTTTCCCCGCAAATGCTTCAGGGTCTTACGTTAAGTGTATTCCAGATCTCATGCAACGTTTCTTAAATCGTGCCACCCAGGAACCCATCTTATCTCTCAAACTAAAGCGACCACATCCCAGAGAATTGAAAATGAGTCATTTTATAGCTCAGTTTATCATGGTCCAGGCAATAACTCATGGAACTGGAAAATTAGTTCAATGTACAAATACACGATTAACTTCGTTTCTGATTCGTGCCAAAAAGACGCTACTTTCTCAAAGAACGTACGCCAAATTAGAAAAGTTGGTACATCAATAATTGTCTAAAAGGAAAATGATCAATGTTATAGCTATTGCATCATCTGATTTTCTTATGACATGGATAAACTGCCTACGTAGCTATTTTTCTTGATATATTTTCTAGGATTTGAGAGCAACGGGCCTCGGTTACTATAATCAAATGATAAGTTGTCACCATAAATTGTTATTAATTTTTTGGCATCACTAATTGTAGAGCTGCTACTGCTCGGGGTGTTATATAAGAGATAATATTTCTTGGAGTGGTTCGCACAGCTTGACTTCTGAGATTCCTGACCTACTTCTAGTTTTGGCATCCTATACTTTTATATATGTGCTAAGATAAGTATTAGCAAGATACTACGAAGTAAAGACTGTAGTAGGTAAGTAATTGCGAACTTAGATTCAGATTAGAGGAAAATTACTGGGACTGAAGCGAGGTCAAGGAAAATGGGATTAAAAGTTTTAACAATTTTCTTAATTCGGCAAATTAAGTCAAAGAAATAAAGGGAGGTTATCTTGAATCCTATTAGAGCAAGGGTCTAAGAATCAGAGTTCGTCTACTCAGTATGTTAAGCCAGTGTCTCTTTAAAGTAAATGAGCAGATCCTTGTGCGTTGCTCTGTATTTTAATGTATTTGAAGAGAAGGACGGAGGGTGATTACTAGTTTAGTCTGGAGTGCAGTAAAGCTGAAGTAAGGAAGTAATAATGAAGCTAAAGGTTTTATCGGGCAGTTCGTTACTCGTCCTGTATATTTTAATGTTAGTTAGGATTAAAGAGATAGATTTTATGTAAGCAGTAGTTGAGTTGACAAGTTGCATGTAGTGTAGATACACATGTCTGTAGTGCAGAGCGAGGTGCCTCCGCTTTGTATCAACTGAAGTCATAATCAAACCTTGGCACGGATAATGTAACGGTAATGGAGAGGACGCCAGGAGAATAGCAAAAAGGACAAAAAGACTTGGCCAGGAAGCAAATGGGAAGAAAAGGGAACTCTTTTTTGAATCTGTGAGTCAGAATAGAAATGAAAAGGAGGATGGAGTCGGGAGTTGTACAGATATTAGATGTAGTAGGGACTCTTTGTAGAAATAGAGGAGGTCGGGAATCAGACGTACATATATATACACTAAATATATATACTATAAATTCTGTGAGTAGAATGTCTGATATGGGAGATGATATGAGACTGGAGAAAGGACGGAGCTACAGTTAGTTTTAGTTTAGAGAGCTTAGTTGACTTGTCAGATTGAACTGAGAGTGAGTGAGACTTTTATCAAATAGTTTTGCCAGAGCGGATCAATTCTTTTTCCCTCTTTTTCTCTTTATGTATGTCCTTATTGCATTTCTTTGTAGTGTGTCAGTGTATTGTGTTCTTTCTGCATTGTGTCTCTTCTGGTTGTGTACAGTATGGATGTATAGGTTAGCAAGTTATTTACTAAGGTCTACTGGACTGGATTCCGAATCGTCCTGTCACAATTTCAATCCTAGTCGGAGAATCGATTTAATTTTGATTGAAAAGATAGAGGCGGAGTGGGACGTGGGAATGGAGAGTAATTTATTGCGTCGGTTAGAGGATTATGAAACGCCGCGTTGTCACCGTGGATGTGAATTCGGATTAAGCTATCTTATAGGTGAAAGCAGAGGAAATGCTAGAGCTAAGTTAATTCGGGTTTGTTATTGTCACTTACTAAATCTATTCCTGCAACGATCCACACCCATCTTCGTCGTCGACAAGGATCGAACTCTGGAGTGTCCATTAGATACAGGGAAACTGAACAACTGAAACAACTGAAGTTAACTTGTTAAGCGGAGAGTGGGACAGAGAGCAACCGGGAGAGAACGAGTTGTGACTGCTGAGCAGTTCGGGTGATACACTTCACTAATTGCTCAGAATTTTCGGGGAAAAGAGTTGCTGAGTCCACAAGACTTTGAGGGAAGTGAAGCAAGTCGGAAACGATGATGACTTATTCTATAGTTGGGTACACTTCGGTTGACTTAGTTCCTCTAGTTGTCTGGTTGACTTGAGGCTCTGTCTTAGATCTCTTGTTCCTCGACTACAATGCGGACAAGAAGGAATCTTCTCAATTAAGGATGCTTTTCCTTTCTCGGAGAATCCTGGAGTTCCCTCGATTCTTGATGCATGTGTGTTTCACTTTCGGAATATAAGATCCTTCCTTCGGTGACAGGAAAGGAAATGTATGTGAAAGTACCTCTATTTGGACTCCTCTGGAGGTATGCGCATGAAATTCAGCTCGGGTTTCAAGTCTTTGTGTCTGCCAACTTTACTCGGAGGAGGTGAGTCTGCAACTGAGAGACTCTCACACAGTCACAACCTTTTCATCCAACTCTGTCTTCTTCAGAGAAAGTATATAGGCTTTGTGTGCTGCAGGAGATATCCCACCTCGGGAGAAAGCAGACTCGGGGAAAGTACGGCAGTCAGTGAAAGCTAAAATGAAAGGGAAAGGAGCTAACCGAACCGAGTCTAAAGAATCATACTATGCCATGGATCTAGACAAACCGACAGGCAGCCAGTTCGCACTCTCGGCCCTCCTCAGCTAAACTTACACTTACATAAATGTGTTATGCTCTATATAAACACTGTCTATGTCACTATATCATTTATATGCTCTAATACAAGTTGAGTAACTACCTAGCCTAACCATTTCAACATGGGAATCATCCAGCAAATTAAAAGGGAGACGATCCCGGAAACTAAATTAATTAAATCCCCTTCTGATTCAACTATTCCGAGTATAACACATGATTACATGCAAAAGCTCAGCCAAGGACCCATTTCATAAATTCCTAAACATAATGCATACATGTGTAGCCCGGTGAAAGCAATAAAATTAAACCCCGTTGTCTCTTTCTTCTGTAGGACAAAAGAAAACGAGTCGTTAGCTGGAAAAACAGAAACGGCCTATTCCCACACACGTATCTAACCCTACTAAATAGTTAAGGACTATTTCTGTTGGGATCCACTACTGTTATCATACGTAAGTTATTCCCAGACGTATTTTCATGTAAATAGTAGCAGGGAGAGCCTACCTAAGGTAAACAGAGGAGAAAGTTGTGTAATGCATCAGTTGTGGCCAGGCTTTTGTAGTACTCGGTGGAATGTAAGTATTTCGCTGAAAGGAGGAGAATGAAAGGATGATGGGGAAAAAAGGCGAGAAAAAAGATAAAAATAAAAGCCGATCGTTCCTACATTAGATGTGAATGGGTGCAGGCAAGGGTGGGAGAGCTCACTCAACTTGAAGAGAGCTTATCGTTAGCTATCCTACCTCCTACCACCACCAAACTTTCTACGAAACTATCAAACTACCTAAACTCAACACTATAGACAACCTAAAATCCTAAAAAGATGCTTCAATTCTCCTTCCTATACATCTTACTACAGATACTAGGCCATATTATACATATACTACGCTAATAACATTGCTAGATATACAATATTTCACAAAGTACGAGTCTTATTACAAGTGAGAGAATTTCGCCGAGAGTCACTATTAACGTTGCAGACTTCCTATGAAACATTTTTCTATTACATATGATACGTGAATATATTTACAAATACGGATCGTCTTGTCACTCCCGATATCCGGTTACGTTCACGCAGACTAAAAATTCACTAGGCTAAACTATCACTTAATTTATAACATACTTATTTAATACAGGGTGTGACACACTCCGTAAGGCACTAATATGCATTGGCTGATACACATACATAGGCTAATGCCTGGCCGAGTGCGTACGTAATGCATGGTGCATGACAGATATTTTCACTCTTGACCAGGGTTGCGGTGGATGAAAGTCAAAAGTAGTTTTATCCTGGTATGAAATTAATTTTGTCCATTTTTGTCCTGGAAGAAATTAATTTTGTCCATGGACTAAATTGGTTTTATCCAGGGCAAAACTAATTTCGTCCGGACAAAATGCAACCCTGCTCTTGACACGAGATTTTAAATTGTCTGCATTCTATGCCAGTGTAAACGGCTGGAGCTTTTTCTTTCTGTTATATGCATGGAAAATACGTTTTTACCTTGTTAACAAGAATATAATGTCAATTAGTAAATATCAATAGATTAAAACTCATCATATCTCCCGATGCTAATATTAGCGGAGATAAAGTGTAGTGAACTTTTACTGAATGTAGATGTGCCAGGCAGTAGTGTACCTATATGCTATCGTTTTACGTATAGTATCGTGGTAAGTAAAATGGTAACCAACGGAGTGTAGAGTTGTTAATAATGGTACTTCTCAGTATTGCCGAGAGTCACACACTGTAGTAAAAGTATGTACATAAAATGTGTGCCATCCTCTTTACTATTTTACTCTATACTCGTATCTCGACAAGAAAGATTGGTATAGTATGCAGTGGTATGAGTAGTATGCGTAATAGTAGTTTATGTAAGGGTCTGTATATCCAAATAAGTAGTTTTGTGTAGTGCCTATCTATGCAATTTCCTAGTTTGAAGTGAAAAGGAGAAGATAGGGTGAGAGTGAGGCACTAGGCTAAATGGAATGAAGCAGGAAGTAGATCCGAAGCTTTGAAATATACTAGATATTACCGCAACTCTTACATATGACTAATACTACGGATGGCGGGTGTAATATTACAATGTGTAGTGTATGCCTATACACTTACTATTAGAGTTGAACTAGATATTATGCAGCCTGCGACTTTATCTCTGGTAAAATCTAGGAGTCTGGTAGTGGAGAGATAGTGGAGAAAGCAGGAAGAAGCTAATGGTGTGCAAGTCACATCTTGGCAGCTCTGTGCCTTGGACTCGACGAGAGGAACAAACTCCGTGTACATCCTTACGATTAGTAGTCAGCACTATCCTTTTATTTTCTTGGTCCGTACCCTTTGCTATTTATTGCTCCGCTTGAATACTGTGGAAGTGAAATCCCATTTTCTAATGTGATGCTCAATATTTATGATTCCATATAAAAATTTTGAATGTGTATGTTGAGCAGCCTCATCTATAGCTTTCTAGTGCATAGTTAAATAAATTTAGAGCTTCGGTAAAAATACTATAGCATGTGCATGAGTACTTAACTTAGGACTGCCACTAATGTGCCTTTATTACTAAAGCCTCTAAGCGAGTTATGGATTTATTATACTTTCTATACTCTTTTTTACCAAATTTCTCAACAAAACTACGAATTACACTCAGGCAGCAGGAAAACCCTAAGCAAAAATTACATTTTGCACGCATACTTTAACCTTATACTTAGATACCTACCCAGACATTATGCAGTCCTTCTATTTATGCATGGGCACCAGAGTACTTGAGACTATATTTCTGTGTAAATACTATCAAAACCGAATCAATAAATATATAGAAGGTAGGTGAGTGCTAAAATTTATTTAATCTCTGAGCTTCTTTTCATGTATTCATCTGTTTTTCCTGGAAGTGTACTCTAAGTATATAAGTTATGCCTGGGACTATGATAAGTGAATTTAGTACGCAGAAATGAAAATGATTCGCAAATGGGTTTCTTTCAGAGAAAACTTTGGTGTAAATAAGTCAAGAAGTAAAAGCATTTCGGCAAATAAAAAACTGTAAGTAGTAGAAAAGAGAAAATCCTTGTCTTAAATGTTGTGCTTTGAACTAATACATTAGTTGTGCCACATAAAGGAGGAATTGCTATTCTTAGATAGTATGTGGTAGTTGCATGTAGTATATGCACAAAAGAATTATTTGACATTGTTGTTTTGTGTTCTGAAAGTAACATTCCATTAAGGATGGACAAAAAGCTAAAAGTTTATGTAGAACCAGAAAAGTCAGATAAATGCTCTTTTATTCCCCTATTTTTACATTCCAAACCCTAGCTACAACAGCTAGTAGATGGAAAGAGAGTCTATATAGTTGGAATGTGTCAACAAACATAAATTAAGAGAAGAGAATGTAATCGTGAGCAATGGAGCTTGGAAGGAGATTAAAGATAAATTATTGAAAGTACACCGTATGATGACCATGATGTCACCGCCTGCTGTTCTAACTCTCTCTCTGCAAATATTTATTGTGCAAATCGAAAATATTTGTATGAAGTAAGGCCTAAGACGTAAGTGAATTGTTTGTGTAACAAATCGTATGTCTTGAGGTGACTGCTCTTTAAAATCAATTACGATGAGCGAGCAAATGTACTGGAGTAGGGACGGGGAGGGAGTCAAAGGAAAATACGGGCAGAGAGAGAGTCAGAGACACAGAGGAGCATGGACTCAATTTTAATTCAAGTCTCCAATCACTCAGAGCACGGAGGGAGGATGTAGATTCTGTAAATCGAGGAACGGCAAGAGATTAAAGGCTTACGAGTCTCCTGTGCTAAGTTTTAGTAACTGATATAAAATATTGATAGTAATTTGTTGGCGCCGTTCCTGGCCCCGTGTCAAAACAAAATCCGAGCTCATTCATATCTTTTAGCAAGTGCTTCTCTCTTCCATTGGTATTTCAACAATTCAATCAATATTCTTTGCAAAAAATTACATGCAGTTATCGACCTTCGTATGGATTTCAATTTTGCGGCGTCTCCGCTCCGTCCTCGCACTCTCTCGCTACACTCATACAGATATACTATGTACTTCACGATGTGGTATGCTACTGTGAAGATGTTGCCCACTATGCGGTGCCTATATACTCTGCGATTTCGTGTGGTGCAGCTTTGCTTCAAAAACTTTCTCCGGTCTGGAGGCACTTTTCCCTAAGCCCTCAGCTATAGCCCGCCCTTGTTCTGGGAGATTCAGAAGACATTATAGGTCCCGGGTATTTATCGTTCGGAATGTCTTATAGAGAGAGATGACTTATATGTGAGGGTAAACTTAAATAAGTACCTTATGTACCTACGTGAGAGTCGAGTGGAATAGGAAGGAAACCAGAAAAGAAGCTTTCTCGTCTTCCGTTTCTGTCTCTCTTCTGTTTTGTTCTCTTCAATTCCACTTGGTCTCACGAGTCAGTCACGAAAACTAAACAACAGGAGTCTGTAGTCGTACACTGTTAGTAGTCAGTTGTGAACCAGCACTCAGACAGGAACCAAAACCAGGGAAAACAGGAATAGCGACAGCGTAGTTGCTAAACTACAATGATCTCTCCAGGAAAAGAGAATTTGAACTTTGTTGTTGGAAGCTGCGCATCTGTCCTATCCCAACGCTTTCCCTCCGAACCTCCATACATTCCTAAACGGAGAAAGTGTTGCGAAATTCCCAGCTAGAACAAGAGCTGCCCCACTGCTGAGGCTTAATGCTTGCCCTAAATATATCTTCGAATGGAGATGAGCACAATAACTCTATAGACTCCTAAAAGAGATATGTGGGAACTCCAAGCACAAAAGACAGAAAGCTCTGTCAACCAGTGTCAGCTTTAGCTACCACGTTTTCTCCCGTTTTCTACTAGATGTATGTCCATGCCCGTTCCCGCTCCGAATACCGAGACAGCTTACTACAACCTCTGCAATACAATTTGTCTCTTTCCAATTTTCTTTACCACTCTTTCTAAATTGACTAAAATATTCAATTCTACTGCATATCTCATGTATCGATCCTGCTAATACCAACATTGTTTATAGTCACAACCAATTCATCAGTCAATCAAGCTGTAAAATGGATGTTCATTTCAATTTGATTGCAGATGATGGAGACATGACGGAGACTCTTCGCAGTTTCCACATTCCTCAGAGCGAATCAACGAAATTACGAAAATTATATAATATAAATACGCAGGGTCTGTGTGAAGTGTACCTATTTATTTGAATTATATAACCTGACGCTGGAAATGCCTAATTGCATTAGGGGATCTAGTATGAGCAGCCAATGATTCAACCATAATAAGATTAAAATGGCATTTGTAGTAAATTACTGTATTTGTACACTGGAAAGGTTTACCTTCTATTACTAGTAGAATCTATCTCATCTGAGTGTCTAGAGTAGTAGTGTCTATAAGTATATAGCATTTGATTATCTTTCCTGATCTGCCATTCTCTATTTTGTGGTTTAACATTGTGTCCTATTTCAAATTAACAATAAAACTTAGATAAATCTTGCTTAATAAGGTAGGTTCATTGCTATTTGAAAGAAACATAACTTTCTTGCCCAATGGTAGGTACTACATGTACTAATTTCCGCATTGCCAAGAGTGGCAAATAAGGATAAAATTGACGAATCTATAGCTTTTGCTAGAAAGGTCGACGCTCTGTTATTACTCGATTGTATCTATGAGTAAACAAAAGGAGGAAATGGGAATCGGGATATTTTTTATTGAGTATTGACTACCAAATTACTAATGTTCAAACAGTCACGTTGTGTTATGTAAAATTCTCTTTGCAAAGCTCGAAAGTGTATGCGATAGAATGGAAACAAAATAATTTATTAGCAATCGATAAGAGTATGTTCATGTTTGACAAAATGTATACCAGAAATTGCATGAAAAATATAACACCCACATACATATGCTGTCACACAATTCATTCCAATGATTACACACGTGTAGAGGTCCATTCGACATGAGAGCATGTACAAAGAGAATATCTTGTAGAACATGCTAAGTGTGTCTTTAATTATATACGGGAAATATAATCTATAACCACGCACAGATATAACTCACAACGAGGGCTTTATCAACATTACTCCAAATAAATAGCACCTTGTAGAGCAATGCTTGAACACAAATAGGCAGGGTTTCATGCATTTTTTAGAAATGTATTTCAAGGAACATTGTCATGTAACCACTTAATACACTCCATTACATGTTACAAAGGTGTTCAATTTCAGACTTTTTATACTCGACCATTTCTATCATGGCTTAATGTACTATTGTTTTGGATTACACATTTGCGTGTATTAACTACACTATTTTGATCAAGATAGACACTTATCTCTATAAGGTACAAATAAAGTTCACTCCTTTTTTATTTCGACAGATATGCTATATGATATGATGGGTTACTTAGAACATTTGAGCATACACATAGTAACTGTGCATCATCATTAATGATTTACTAAGAGGAGTAAGCAAACAAAAAATTGTTCTTTATTAGTTAAGAATGTTGATTCTAGGCTTCAATTTACTAGATGACTGTATTTACAGCGGACGCTATTTACTAGTGGCTGTTACTTACTATGCGTAGTTGCCGCTTCCAAGTTGGTTTGTTTTGTTTGTTGTATTCTGTCATGTCACTTACATAGTACACAGTGTATACTGTGTAATATCGTAATATTTATAGTTAATATATATATA
>JABASH010004513.1:0-13863 GCA_019776445.1 Tomocerus maximus | reverse complement strand
TAATTCCAAAAGATTTTTGTTACAATAATTCAAAAAATATTTGTTACAGTAATTAAAAAAGATTTTTGTTCCAATAATTCTAAAAATAGCTGTGTTTTCCTACTCCGCCAGATCATGGATACTCCCCTAATTGTCAATCAGTCTTGGCATAATTAGGGTCGAAATTTATATTAACTAACCTAAAGGGTCTCAAGGCTCAGACATAATTTTGACCTATATGTAGTGATCATATGGTGGAAAGATTTCAAAAAAATATTTTTTAGGCCTAAATGATTTAAAATTTTTTATAAATTTTAATAACTAAATAATTGCTTTGTGACTCTTCAAGGCCCTGACAGAATGTATGTTAAAGAATGAATTTTTCAAATCCAGTTTTCTTAAATTATCTTTCCATTCCTAAAAAAATATTTTAATGTTTTTGTACTCAATTCAACGTAAAATTGATCTAGTTAATACCCAGTATAGATACCTCGACGGAGGAGTGTCTACCCTTCAAATGATAATAATATTATGTAATTGTATTATGTTTTCTATGTGGGTGTGATTTTCGATTTGAATTTTCTGTCATATTCATCTTGGTCTTAATTTGTTAGTCTGTTAACTGTTATTGAGTAGGAGGGATAGTCTGGAGTTGCACCTGGAGAAAGACCTTAACAGTAAATAAATGATGATAAGGTGATATTATAAGGAGCACGATGTTGATGATGATAATATATAGACAGGGTATGGAAGATAATAGGTGAACGAATGAAAGAGTAAGAGAGTTTTGTATTTTTGTGAGTCGGCGGGGGTGACGTGACAGTTTGACATGTAATTCAACGGCAACATTGATTATGTCATAATTGATTAAGGAGCGCAGCATGGAGTGGGATGTTAGGCTGGTTGATGTGACGTGATGTGACAGAACATGACGATATGTGCTTCTGTCCCGCCTAGTTGCCCGCCCGGGTCCCGTCACCCGTGCATGCTCGCTCCGCTTCGTTTCCCTGCTATTGTTTTAGTCGTTCAGCTCCGGTAATTGTTGGATGATTACCAAAGAGTATGTGATGTCACGTATTATGTATGTACACATTTCCCTGTTTCTATCCTACATTGCACTCCTCCGACCTCCCACAGCCTCAACTCCCTATCTAAATAATACAAATTGTGTCTCATTCAAAATTAACTACTTATAGACTGTTAGCGACTAATAGGGCACGTGTACTTAAGTCCTATTCCTGTTTGTTTGCTTATTCGCTCCTTTGCCTCCCGACTCTAACCAAATGACGGCTAAATCTATTTATTTGTATGCATTCACTCACCCACTACCCAAAACATCATGTTTCCTTCTATCTCTAAGTAGAACATACACAGAAACACAAAACTAAATGCATGTTACACGTTACAGCCCCGACAGGGAAAAAATTGCAACCTTTTTCAATTTTACATTCTTCCATTCCTAGAAAAACCATTTACTTTCGTCAAGTTAAATAATGCAGCTAAAAATAAATAAACACGCTAAAAATAAGTCTGCGTTGTCTTCATTTGTATGGACACACAAAACTTGCGATCTTATAAAAAGGCAAATTACCTTTTTCAAAAAAGGTTACTATTTTGCTTTTCTGTAGAGAGTTGTTTTTTAAATTTAAACCATATTGAATCTGCTATTACAGGAATAAATAAAATAAACTAAAAATAAGAAAAATAAACGTTTCTCATGGATAAGATGAAAATTCGGGGTGTAGGCTTTCATATACCATTCCTTTTTTAAAAAAGGATACTATTTTTTGTAGGATAGCCTTTCTTTGTCCCTTGTGGAGGAAAAGATGTACAAATGTCGTAGGGTTATAAGAAACATTATGTTGATTTGTCTAAGCCGAACATAATTTCCCAGAGTGGGTACGGATTTTGTAGGGAATCAATAAACTGTCTTAGTAGTGGGTCTCTGTTTGGCAAATGTATTTGCAATTTCACGCATGATACTTCCACGTAGTGAGTCTATATAAATAAATGTGTGCAGAGTCGTACCTGTAACATCCCTATCAATATTATATCAAGGATCTATATACGTAGACACATCTGCTGATGGGAAAGTGGAAGGACATGCTAATAGCGACTTTAAAGTTTAGAGAGATAACGTACAGATACATGTACTTACATGTGCTTATGTGGTCGGTGCGAGTGTGTATGTATTTGCACAATGGTATTGTTAGTGATGCTGATAGAGATGGAGATGCTATGGCCATCCTGGAGAAATGGATTTTTCAATTTACCATAAACACACAAAGGAAACCAAACAAACCGGTGCTATAGTCTATTTGTAAATATTGTAAATAAAGGGTAGACAAACGATAGATGATATGAAAGTAAGGAAACCATTTGTTTGTGTGTTTTATATTTATGTGCAATGCAAAATGCTTCCCTCCTATCCTTATATCAAATGTAGTATACAATAACAGTAAAAGATATAAATAGGTTTGCTTTCTCTGCACTCCTCATACATTATCGCCATTTACCTAAATGTCTATAAATGGTGTAGGCCTAAGCCTGACCAAATAAAGTAATTGCACCTAAATCACATAGTTAACCGAAACAAGACAATAATGTCGAGGGCGGGGGCCACCTGTCTCTCTGTCTTCTTCCTCAGCACCAACAAACACTTTTTATAGCGACTAAATACACACATCTAATTTACAAGTGGAGAAAGCCGCTTTATTGGCTCCCTAAAATATTTACGTTCTCATTTAATACCGAAATTTACAGCTACACATTCCAATAAGTAAATTATACTCTGGAATTTCACGTCGTTAATCATCACACAGAAGCCAAGTCCTAATTTACGACCCAAAACCTATTTATTTTTCAATTATCTCTACGAGGTGTTTAAGGATAGCCATCAGGTAGCTAGAGCTAAGTATTACGTCATTCCGGTATTAAAGCTATATCCCTAAAACTTTCTCCCTATTCCTCAAGGTAAACTTTCCCCAATTTTTTCTTCTTCCAAAAGTCGACTCATAAACTATTTCAAAAAAGACTAATGTGTAAAGAAAGTTGGATGAACACGGCTTAAGGAATCCCTTCGACTGTCTTCTAACTTTCTTCGCGGTGAAATCTGTCATTTTTTGGCTTCTTAATTAGTACTTTCCTACTGCCCACCTAAAACCTAAAAATCCTGCCTTTTTCCCCATCAAAATGTAGTAATCCAAGTAAAAATTCCAAGACATTCTAAAATTGATTGAAAGAAAATTGTATATCTATAGTACCTTTATCAAGAATTGCGTAAGGATATTTGGTACTGTGGATGTGTTTAGTTGGTGGAATGAATGCTTTTATCGAGGAATTTATTTCTCTTTGTGCACCTTGTATATGGTTTGTGAAGAATATTGTATTTCTTTTTTGTAAATAGTTTTGGTAGGAGGTCTAAATCCTGGAGGAGTGTAAATAGCAACAATAGTATGATACGCTGGAGAAAAGTTAGAGTGCATTTAGGTCTAAGAAGCCGTTTCTCCCACAGCAAGGGCCCTAGAGATCACCGATGTACAGATCCAGTTAATTGACTTCCATTGTAAGGGGAGAGGATGGAATCTATAAAAAACTCAAATAAAACCCTCTATACCCATTCCGAATTGATACTTATGATTTTATGTTGTGAATGTGTTTTATGCGTTATTATACTCACTCGATGCACATAAATATACATACTCTGCTATAAAGAATATACGGAGGACCTACAATGTACAAGGAATATTATAGTGGCTATATGAGAACCATTAGCATCTGTCGATAATACGGTGGTGGGAGAAAATGTGGGGGAATGTTGTGAAAGATTGGTTGGGAATGCATTGTGTGTGGAAATGTGTTTATTTTATGGATATGAATTCCTAAGTTGAAGGAAACGTGATCTAAAACACCTGAGAGGGAATGAATGGTTAAATGTAGCATGTAATATAAAATATAGTGTCGGTGGATTTTGAGTATGCAGTGTTGTGGAAAGTATATATTTGGAGGGTCTCTTGACTTAAGTGTGTGTGTAGTTATAGAAAGAGGTCGTTAAATGAGATAAAGAATGTGGCTTAAGTGGGATGATACGAATACTTGCGATGTAATATTAAGGAGGTGGGCAGTTGGGGAAAATAAACAAGTCAGTCAAATGAGCAATGAAATGAAATAAATTGATTAGCCATTAAAAAAGTGCTTTGCTCCGCTTTGCTCTGCTGAGTTAATGCAAGGTAAGGATCTCCTGGTTAGTTAGTGGAGAGTCTGCTGGAGTCTGCTGGCTACTCCTGAGTCCTGACTGCTTACTGGAGTGAACTGATTCACTTTTCCTTTTAGTAGCTGAGTTGAGTCAGTCCATTCTGTAAGTAACAGGAGGAGATTACTATAGTGCAAGTGGAACTGGAGTGGCTCCTGGTCCACTGGACAATGGAAGACAAGTAACTGTAACTGTAAGTGAGCCCAAATAAAGTAAGACTAGAGGAATAAGCCGGGAAAGTGAAAGCTTACAATAACCATCCGCTTTCTCTCTCTCTTTCTCCAGTGCCTACTAAGAAGAACGGAGCAAATTCCATAAATAAAAGAGAGTCATAAAATATCTAGAATCTACTGCTTATAGTCACTATATCTATAATATGTCTATAATATATATAAATACATATAGCAGGTATAGTAGAAGAATTTAGCTTATGCTATGGCGTGTATGCGATCTCTGTGTGTATAGAATAGGACAAGACACGACGGTCAAATAGACTTCTTCCCAGAATCTTCTGATGTGAAAGAAAGATTTTTTCTACCTTTGCTTTCACAGCAAGACAGCAGAGTCAAAGACTTTTCCCTATAATTCAAACATTCACTCAAGGCGATATATACATACATACATATATAAGTAGCGTCTACGTGTGTTGTTAGTGTTGGCAACATTATTCCACTTCTCAACCTCCAGGCTACACAGCCCCTACATACCCGCTGCCTACCTGACATATATTATTACTTTTATTATAACATTTATATTTATTGCACATAAATACATATGCTTTCTCTCTAAGCTATACTAAGTCTATTGTGTGACAAAAGTGTGTGTCTAGGTCTTTCTGTGTGTAGTTGGTAAGCAATAGATTGCATTGTATGTGTAATGGCATAAAAAGTATCCGAGTAAATGTGTAGGCAGGTCGATGTGGGAGTCAAGTCGACTCGACTCTCTCTCTCAACTCGCTATTTCAAGAGAGCGAGAGGTGAGAGGGCAATATACTTATAAACTCCTGCTCTTCTGTCCCCAGCCATACACTACACTACACGACTACCTAATATAATAATAACACTAAGAAAGCATCTTAATATATAGAGATGGGATCGTTAATCTCCACTCGACCCGCATCTTTTTATACGCAAAGAAAAAATATTTTGAGGACAAATATTCCACACTTTTGATTATTAAATTAATAACCCGGAATTTATTACGATTTGGGAGGACTGCAATTAAGAAAGGTGCAAGAAATCCTGTGGCTAATTAATGTGTTGTACTTTATTACAGTTGCTGCTTATAATTAAAATTTTAAGTGTAGCAATTAAGATGTTAGGCAATAAAGGCATAATATTTAGAGCTTTGTAGACGTAAATAAAAAACATCCATTTCTATTCTTAACATGACACTACATAGACTGCAGTTATCATTAGAGACCTTTCCCTGCTACTACGTAACTCAAAATGAATCCAATTCAATTGTGCACACTCCAGTAGTAAAAGTGAAACGGCTTTGTGTCTATATTTCTCCAGTTGCTCATAGTACATCTTTCTTTTTTACTAATACCCGCGTTTATACCATGCAGACATTATTATAGGCCTTGGCAGACGCGAAAGAGTTTCGACTTTGTACATGTATACAGCCCGTGTATACAGTAAACATAGTAAACTTACATGATTACATTGCATACTGGCTGGTGGAGAGTATATCCTAAGTCACCTAGCTATTGTGAGAGGATGATGGGTATAATAATGCAGCATTATACGAAGTGCACTGTTAGACAGATTCATTTTCTGTTATACAGCCTAATGCAAGTTGTAGCACGCATTATAGTGTGAGGGCAAGAGAAGCCAACTTTCTCGCTGTTTGTTAGTTGTTGGTGCGAGACTGGAGAAAGTCGTCTGGAGAGTGGAGGAATGTCTCCTATAACTAGGCTTTTCTGTATAGCATTATAATGTAGTAGGATGTGTTAGTGTGTAATGGGTCCCCCTCGTGTATTTACTGCGTGAACGTGTCGGAGAATTTCTATGAGTACCTCACATAACACACCAGACCACTCAAAAACAGGGTGTCGACTTTTCCCCTGCCTTCCGGGTTTTACCTCTTGCTCCCTTTTAATTTCAAAATACAAAGGATATAACTTTTTTAAACTCTCCCAAATACAATCATGTCTCACAGAAACCTTTTACATGCAACTTCTTATTACCTCCATCCACTGCCTACACGCTGTTCCTTTTGAGCCCGTAATGGAACGCATCTATTGTACAAAATTCTTTTACAAAAGTTACGCTCCACTACGAGATTCGGCTACTAATTTTTACAGACGAGCATAAAGAAACACAACACCCTCTGTAGAATCTGTAATTCTGCAGACGCTATCAACTATTTATTTCTCACTCTAAAAAGCATCTACTCAGGATAATGCACTTTTTCAACTGATTTATTGAAATTATGTTAAATATTTATGTTCATTCTGAGCTATAATAATAACACTAAAAATTATAATGAACACCCTCTGTAAAGAGACTCAAGGATAATAGTCCTTTTCTTTGTGGATGAATGTCGTTTGAGTCTCATAATTATCTTGAGCTTCATTCAATTAGAGTAAACCCTAATAAAATCCCTCGGGCTTTATTTGAGTATTTGAAGAACAGAAAATAAATAGGAGAGACTAGTAATTAGGTAGGAGAGAGTGAACAGATCATAATCACAAATAATATGATAGAAACAAAAGACCTTTGTTTACATTTCGGTGCGTCAATTAATTTTGTGACAAGTTTTTTGATTACATTTCCTATATCTATGAGATATATGCGTTAATAGTTATCTAATATAGCATTTCATGACAAGAATTTATGTAATATGGTTGTGGTGTGTGGTAGTGGTAGGAGTAGCAGGAGTTCGTTGGACAAAAACGGTCTTTTGATCTGTTATAATTGTGCATTGTAGTATATAAATAGATTAGCAACATAAATATATGGGGCTGAAAGAAAAGGATTTGCGAACAAAGACGGAGTAGCAAACCCTGACAAATTAAGGATTTGACTCGTTTAACTGAAAAGAGAGTCGGTAGATAATATAATAATATATCGTAAATAGTAAGTAAATAGGAGACTGAAAGAGATAAGGTTACCTTGCGGTTATTATTGTATCGCATCGTCATATGTATTGTTCCGGGGTTTGTATATATAAATGTACGAATCCGCGGTTGTTCCGTTTAGTTCCCTTTCATTTCACTCTCCCATTGTATTATCAACTGTGAACAATCGCAATTGATTTATTACTAATGAGAGTCAGACGGAGAGAGAGGAAGCTTTGGCTATGTACGACCGACCGGCTTTATTGTTACTTTGGTTTGGCAGGGAATCTGAACACTCAGAGACCTACGCACTCATTCCCGGTACACAACAAGGCAAACCCTAAACGAACCGAACACAGAACTTGCTAACAAATAAAACTAACTAGACCACTCGAATCCAATCAGACAACTCTTGATATGAATTTCCACTCTCCTCACTCAACTCCAAAATTGACTCTACACTCTACAGCGACTCGAATAAACTTTTAATTTAATTTAAATCAAACTTTTTAACAGAAACTCCTAATTGCCAGCCAACAACCACCCGGCCGGTGTTGCTAGTCCCGTTCATTAGACCATACGTTCACATAATATATCTAACTACATATTTACAAGTAACAAATGCAAATCACTAAATCCGCACACTAACTGAATTTAAAGTTCCTCCGTGACTTACTTTACATGTGTATGATTCATATTTTGGCAAATAGGTACATGGTGAGACATATTGTCCAAATTGCCATTTTGCATAACAGTGAAGGTTCAAATTAAGCACACGCACACTCATGTGTATAGATATGAACAGTAGCCCATGCTGCGTGTGTAGTATTAATATAGTGCAAATTAATAGCTGTAGAAGAATCAAGTTACCTCTATAAGGTATATTATTGTGATAATATCCCCAATTAAGTACGGATCAAGGAGTTAATACTTAGGATATAGTAGCGACCAGTAATAAGAATGGCTTTTGAATATAAATATATAAAGCTGAAAGGGAATTTGAGTCAAACCACTAAAAAGTCATAAATGTTGAAACTGAATTAATGGTTTCACAGGCAATATATTCAACCTTTTTACTGCCTTTTGGCCCGTATGCACGCACGAAAACCCGCATCTCCCTCCATTGCTTTGTGAATTGTGAATATTAAGGAAAATGTATGATGTACCTCATAAATATGTATATGCCATAGGCAGATAACCCAATGTTACTCCAAACACTCCTTACACAATCAGGTACATGTGTTTTATTTCGTATTCATTTACTAAGACTCGCAGCCACTTGCCTTTACTTTAATCTACGTGGCTTCTGTCCTGTGGGAAACTGGGATTAAATTAACCAAATTCGCTTTTATACACTTCAAACATCAAATATATTATTAATTATTCTCAATATTTAGTCAAGCCTAGCTTTCACTATGTTTTTCAGTTTCAGTACTAAAAACGTTTTATTTTTGCAAACCAATTAAGTAGCTACTAATTACTATACATTATTATGCTTAATTACATCTAGATATAAAAGGTAAGCTAAAGGAAATATTGTGTATGCACACAAAAGATCAAAACGCTAAAACTCGTATAGAAATTGAAAATCCCAGGTGTATGTCTGGAGAAAGAATAGTGAAAGCAGTGGCTGAAGAAAGCCTAAATCCCCTTTGTGTATAGATATGATCTGTAGATAGTGTAACCTACGGCTTTCTTCTCATTTAGTATGTATATTGTTGACAATTGAGAGATGTTTTAATGCTCGAAAGAATTATGTCTTTGCATAGACATCATGGTTCTTTAACTTGCTTTCAAGTTGCGCATTCTGCCTACAATAGTTTACATGGATTTTATAGGGGAAAAGTTGTCTTTTCCCGTTTTGCAACTATTGTTGGTGGCTACAATGGAAGATTTGCGTTCTCTCTGTAGGATTTAGATTTTCTATGGCAGGCAGGGCATTTTGCTAATATCTTATATGTGTGTGCACGTATTTGAGGCAAGCACACGCTCGGATTGATTATTTTCACCAGGAAAAACACACGGGAAGAAAATATTAATATAAAATGCATATAACTCTCTTTTTAATGCATATGACAATTTTTTGTCTGTAGACAAAGTATAATGTGGTTTTATTTACTTTGGCTATAGATATAGCAATATTTGGATATGTAGATAGGGAAAGGTAAAGTAGAGGCTGTGATGGAATTGAAAGGACATATTGGAAAAGTCTTTTTTGTATAAATATGTATCTGTCGTTGTTAGAAAGCCTGCTGGTTTGGTTTTGGCTACTCACTACTACTTAACTTGACTCTGGCAAAGTCCTCTCAAGATCCTTATAAAAGCGCCTATAAAGAATACCTCAGAGCTACCTTGGGTAGTGACGAGCTATTCTGGTAGTTACAAGCAGATTGCGTAAAGAAAGAAATCTGAAAAATGTCTACAGAGATAAAGTATGATGTAAAGTTAAAGTTTTCCTCGAGAGAGAGATATCGATCGTCTGTATATACGCACTATGCTTTTTTGCGTGTAAACTCCAGTTGCCTCGCCGTTCGTTCTATTTCTCCTGGAGAAACCTAAGCTAAGCAACCAAGAAGTGCCAACCAACGACTCAACTCAAATGCGATTGCGAATATCTACCTTTACTTTACTCCCAACATTTATTTATTTTATTTTCTTACCTTTACTGCCACCAACAACTCACTCTTCTGTTCTCTGTGTGGGTGGCTCTGTGTTGTTATGATGTACTTTCCCCCAAGTTCCGCCAATGTGCACAGATTTACTGCAAAAGCGAAGCACTATAACGTAATGTCAGGTATGTATAGAATGATGTGATGTCGTAAATCCGTCAAAGAAAATATTTCAGGCCAATAAAATAAGCTTTTCTAGTGCTATCCGGCGCTCACAATCTCTGTAAAACTCAAAATACGTGCTAAATTGATAAAAGGGACCCGCAAGACTTTTCTTTTCAATACAATCTACATGCAGTCAGACTCAGACGTTTATTGTACTGGAGAGAAATATCATATTATAGTTGACGATAATAGACAAGTTGAAGAAAATGAAGAATCCTCACCTTTTACTCCTGTTAAACGTCTCTCCTCTAATTCCTTTGTTTAATTTGAATTTCCCGCGATTTGATTCCATGAAAATGGCTTATTTTCAATTACTACATGCGATCAGACAATGGTTGTACTTGAGAGAAAGAGAAATATAAGTCATTGACGATAATAGGCCAAGAAAATGAAGAATCCTCACCTTTTACTCCTGTTAAACGTCTGTCCTCCAGTTCCTTTGTTTAATTTGAATTTCCCACGCTTTGATTCCGTCGAAATGACTTTTATTTTCTGACAATTCTTTTACAACAGGCAGGCGGAGAAAGGAGGAGGGTCCAGGCAGATTACATCAACAACTTTCTCCCACTTTCCTCCGCTGGAAAACAACAAAAGAAAAGAGAGCTAAACACGTCAATCAACAAACTTGCCAAACAAAAGGATCATGCAGAGTTGCTAATTACTAAGTGGGAACTAGAATGAGCCCAATGAGACTTCTGGTATTTTTAGTCGTGATTAAAACCAACTACGGCTACGATAACACCAGCAATAGCACCTCCGAGCTCTATCGAGTCAGAAATATTTCCATTGTCGAAGAATGGGCTAGTCACTTGCTCAATTTTGATAATTCCAATGCAAACCTCACGGGTAAACACACAAAAGACATCATTTCCCCGAAACCACATTTTTTGAAAACACAGGTCATAGCTATGGAATGTATAAATAATAATATTGCTTTTGAATCTCAAGTGAAAACACGGAGGAGTGTCTGCAGAATATCCGAGTTCAGTTGTGCTCGTGGGGGGAAATGCGTCTCCTCAGACAAATTCTGTGACGGAGTAGATGACTGTGGAGATAGTTCCGATGAGCCCAGACTTTGTACACGTAAGCACATTTCTTTGTCCCATGTCATATCCAACTTAAGTAATTATTCTGTATATTCGTTGGGTTGCTTGGAATTTACAGCTACTTTTGTTAAAGGTAACTTAGAATTACAAAATTATTAGTAAGTTGTTGCTACATGATAATTTTTCCGCGGACAAGAAATTATTATGTACCGACGAAGATTCTATATTTGCATTGTTATGTAATTTAGTATAGTTTCTAGAATTAATTAATTTCCGTTTGGGGTTCATGCAAGATAATTTTTCCAATAATTGGCTATTATTTTGGCTCCTATAAGGTATTCTTCAGAAAATGCCGATAGATTCTGAAATTTTTCTTGACATATTGCTTACGATTACATTTTATTAGTATGTTTTTTGGACAATTTGTAGGAAAGTTGGATCTGCAGAAAATGACTGCAGCAGCGCTAAGGACTTTTTCATGAAAGCAAAAAGCAAGCTCATTTTTTGTGGTAATTATACGGAATCTAGGTTCTAGCTTTGGATTATTTTTATTAAATGTGGCAAAAGTTGAAACATGATGAAATGGATGCGTCATGTCTTCGGGATTGTTATTGGACGTGAGTGCGTAGTAGGCATTAGGGCTATATGATAGTGCTTTAAAAGTTAATGAAAGTCGGCACCTTATCCAGTAAAGCCTTTTATATAAGAATTAAGAAAAATTAGAAATACGTGACAACTGGTCGTGCCATAAGACGCCCAGCGAGCAGGCCAGCCAACTTGAGCATCAACACTTTAACACCCAAATTGGTTTTTCGTTCACGTCCCAGAATGTAATTTCTCGGTAGAAAGGATCATCATGAATTATAAGGATATCCAAACCAGGATTAGAAGATTCCTAACTTTCCTATCTCAAAGATATTTTGCCACTCTCTATGAAAATAGACTTTTCCAAAGGAAATTTTTGTCTGGTTTTCGGTGGGATTGTCTCTGACCAACATACATTCTCGAACCTCGTACATATTATGTTGATCTGTGGTGTGGATGTGAATTCATATCCCACATTTTAATTGAGAACATAGGTGAAGACAGACCCAATTGTCACGTAACTCCACCGGCTCGGCTACTTATTGCAGGACTTTACAAAAGTCATCCGACCATTCCTTAGCTGGTTTCCTACCAATGTTCTTCTTCATATTAGGTGCTCAGCGTTAAGGCGTAAATTTTAAGGCCCAAATCTGCTACAGAAAACGTGGTCACGGATTTTATAATTTAACGCAAAAATGGGACACTAAATATGGTATTTTTCGTTAACGCTAAAACGCAAGGTGCATATTCTTTACATCTCGGCATACCTAATTTTCGTTAAATACATCTCGATATTTCATATCAGTGTTTACGACACTAATTAATATTATACTTTAATTTTCAGAGGTAAATATTGTAAAAAGTAGGTAGGTAATTAACTTTTGAATGTGCATGAGTGTCCTGGTAGTAATAAAATGCTAGGAATGTGTCTTTGATTGGTTACAGCATGCAATCGGACATATTACGGGGAATGGGGGAGTACATACCAACTGTCTATAAACTCTCTGACTATTGCAACAGCGATGGAGAGTGACAAACGACATTTCGTCTGTCAACTGACTTTCGCAGCGGCTGGGGACTCTTTCGGTGATTTCGTTCAGGTAAATGTAAATTCAACTGTTCATTTGAAATTGATTTGTGGAAAGGAGGATTCTGGAGCGAGAGAATTAAGGAATGTAGCCAATAGAAAATTTCCGGATGGCCAGGCCGGTTTTGTGAAATATTGGCGTGTTTATGAATTCAAGGCACGTGTTTGTGGTGCGGTGTGGTCTGTCTGTCTGTTGGTGCTGCGGGCCAAGTTAGGTTTACGTGTATGCAGACATAACATACACACCTTGTAAATTCGAAAGTAAAAGCTGCTAAAGTAAAGTAAAAAAATTATTCTAATGCATTTGGGGATAAGGGTGAGGGAGGAAAGAGTTTACAAGAGTCAGAGTGTAAAAAGGAATCCCTAATTCCCCATGGCCATTCATTTTTCGTGGATCGATGAGAAAGTTCTGTCGGTCTGACTGACGATATTTTATTTTACACGGGAAAGTTAGCCTTTTCAGAAAATGAAATAGCTAGGTAGCTACGAGATTACTCTTCACATATTATTATACGAATGACTAAGTAGGTATACCTAAGACTTAAGTATTCAGCCTTCTCATCGTCAGTCACTTAAGCCACGACTCGCAATCAGTCAGCAGCATCAGACATACAGACTACTTCACTTTCCTCCGTGCCTAAACAACCGACTCTTATTTCATCTCCTATCTCATCTCCGCTCTTCTACTACATCGTCAGGCATCAGGAGAATTAAAATTTCCAAGGCTACAAGCTCCGCCCACTTCCCTTATTTGTATAGTCTGCTGTTTTAGACTCTTTCATGTTAACAGATCTAGTTTCGTAATTTGTATGTTGCTTACCATGGATTTCCGGTTAATTACAATGTTTACTCATTAAGGCTTTGGTGCATACGTTTTGGAAATCTCTGATGACTATCAAAATACACTACTACCATTTTCTGCATTTGTTTCAAAATCTCCAAAAGTTCTGATACGATTCGGTCATGCCGTACATATTTGGAATGGCAAACGCATTGCCTTGTAATTTACTGTAGAA
>JABASH010004512.1:0-13864 GCA_019776445.1 Tomocerus maximus | reverse complement strand
GAATTTCCAGATCTTAGGTTTTACGATAACCATTAGTCTACCATACTACTATAATACGCTACTAATAAAGAATGGGTTTTTACAAAATGCACACAGTTGTCAGTGTGTTGCCTCTTTTAATGAACCTAACCTAAATAATAAAAAATATACATGTATCCTGCTACCAAAACTTTAACGGTTACAACTATTTTGTAAAACCCGCTAGAGTATCGAGTACTAGGAAAAGCTTATGCCAAAAAGCGTATGTCAAAAAGGTGACGATTTTTTATGCCAAAAAGGGGGTCCATTATTTTATGCCAAAAAGCGTATGCCAACGAGACACATTATCGTTTGAGAATACTGGTTTAGATAAAAACTATTAATTCTTCAATTGATTACATAACTTTTGCGAAAAGATGTCAAATCTGTAAACTTCCGTCTTACGATACAGAGAACTGTCTTTGCAAATTTCAAATATCATAATCTGTAGCGAATATTGCACGTAAATGTCTTTATTACAGCGTACGCAACTCATTTGACGAACGTGAACTATATTTTATGAACTATACCATTTAGTAACCATTTTCATCGTACCAAGAGATTGGTTCTATACGTTCGTTTGAGAAAGGTGGAAATGCTGCTATTTATTGTACCTGGTTACTGATAAATAGTATAAAATCCTTGCCATTACTTTAAACATATAATGACAGTGACAACTGTAGTAATTTTTCCTTTAAGCGATACAATTGGAATAGTCATAGATTCATTTCCAAATGAAATGAACAAAATGGCATTTATTGAACTCAGATGGAGTAGCAAGTTACTATAGGCGAGAATACAAGAATTCCGCACCGGCGGTGCTGTGAACTCATGCAGCAACTGTCACTCTGATTCTTTCTTTATTTTTGCTCTGCTTGTAGTAAAATAAAAGGCTCTGTTCAAGTAGAGCGAATGAATTTAACGTGAAATTGCAATCACTTTGGTAAATTAGATAGAAGCAGAACCAACTGACATGAGACAATCAGACAGCAATATCACGGACACGTTGCGATTTATTTTGTAATAGTATACTATGTTGTGTAGTTGAAAGTTGGCACTTTCAATTGGGTTGAAGTGGATTAAGTGAAGTGGCAATGTATCATTTGTAATAGTAGTGCTAACTATATGAAATGAATCTTGAAATGATTAGTATACTTTCTGAGCCAAAACTATTGGTTATACAGTTGCTTGTTTTGTAGCAATAAAATAAAGATTACTTCTAAGTTAACTGACTGACTGTTTACGCCTAAATTACATTACTCAACTCAACTCTACGTTACAGTCTAATAAGAGATAAGATACGCGAATTTGACTTTTTAATGTTACGTTTGTGAACGGGCTGTAAAGTTTATATTGTATAATTCAGCGATGACATTGTAAAGAGCAGATTTGCCTTTTCGAGACGAAAATTTGTTTGAGGAGGTAAACTCTAGTAGTAACTTAGGATTAGTATGCAGACAGATACGGCAACAGAGAATTGCATCGCAGCGGATTGAATTTCTCAGAATTCTTTCGTTTGAGCTGGGCCAACAAGGCTTGTCTGGTCTTTCACCTTTTCTTTTACAATTATTACAACTACTATTAAATGATATTTATATCTAAAGTTGGCTTCGTATTTCGGTATTGTATTTATTATGGTAACTTACATGCCAAGCAAGCATGTCAAGCAATTATGGACTGTACTTGAACATTTTATACACACGCACGCATAGAAATGTAACATCTATATTACATAAAAATCTTGCATATAAAAATTAAGTGGACTTCGCTCAAAGAAAGAGCTGGTAAGTTAACATTTCAAATCCTGTGATAAAATCAGATTAGAGCAGACGTAATATTTCAGCTCTGCTCTGTAGAGCACCTCCTCACACTCCACTATATTACAGCGAGGATTTCAGTGCGTAGTATTATTACAGGAAGAGTTATGTTTCTTGTATTTACTAAATACTTCGTACTTTAGGACGGAACCAGAATTTATTCCAGCCAACTAATCTCACTGCAATTACTTTCCATTGCTTCCCCATTTAATATGTTTGTATTGGAGTAAAAGAACTCAAATAGATATGATCCTGACTTTTGACCTTTGACTACTGTACTTTTTTACAACAATGTGCATGTTTATCTATAATCGCATTTCAACATTTCTATGCCCAAATTCCTATCAGTGTCTAACAGAATGATTGACTAGTTTATTGTGCATAGCCAATGGACATTGAAAGTGACGATTGAATCAGAATTTGATTTGATAATGAAAACAATTTGACACATATAGTACATGCAAGACATGAGTACAGAGATCAATAAAAGCTGTCATTCCAGGAATCTAAAGTTTAAAGGATATTTAATTGGAATGTTCTTCTAATCTAACTAGTTTGTACTCGAGCAGGAGGGTGAGAATCGGAACAAATACTGTCTAATAGTAGAAGGACACCTCCAGTAGTACCCATCGACATTTAGGCACAAAATAGTTAAACACACAGTTGTATAGGCGCAGTGGTGTTAGTTCTGCACTTGGATGTGAATAATACTTTATGTAATTGTAATATATACCTGTGCGTGCAGACTTATTTATATGTAGCAAGTGTTTCGATGTAGATAAATCAATTTTTAATGACTAACATGTGTAACCACAGTATACCTAAATATGTCAACGTAATGTGTACTTGTGATTAGTTGTGATATGATTGCGATTAGACACGTCAATAGAATATTTTTTCAACATTTTTTCTATCTGTCTATCTCAACTTGACACTCAAATTGAATAAATTTTGTTTCATTTCAAGTTTTAATATTTGATGAATTGGAAGCTCTTAGAAGGTTGTGCCGTAATATCCATTATCCATAATAACAGTCTACTTTATTTAGTAGGTACATCGAAAGAACTTTCGCGTTTGATAGGTATGTTTGGGAATTAGGATGATATTAGGGATTTCAAAACAAGGAAATTATCGCCCGCTTCGCTTATGTGACATTGGACATTGGTTGTAGATACACTGCTGTGATTGATAAGCAGTATTATCTACTTTTGTACAATCAATTTGTGAAGTATACGTAGCATTCAATTATTTCGTAATTTTTATTAAATTTCAATAACACATGACATCATTCGTATACCTGTAAAAGTCAAATCTCTATATGCTTGTACATAGAGCTTAGAACTCTGTTTAATTTTGGCGATGACGTGTGTGACTGGTTTTTATGTGCTTCCTTTGCAAGGATATAATATGCCAGCTACAATCCATTCCATTTCCCACTATTCATTCACCGTACCATATTTGCATTGTGATTGTACCATATTATTTGTTCAGAATGCAGGTATGTCATGTCATATGTAGTACTATAGCACTTAGGTAATCAGGGCTATTTGCACCTTTGCATAAAAGTTACATGCAATTACCAATATTTTTACTGCTTGTATTTGGTGAATGCTGAGACAAGGCCATGAAATGAAACCTGATAAGTTATCTTTCCAGTATCGATTAATAAATTCCTAGTTAACAAGTAACGTTCCTATTTCCTATTGGTGTATGATGGACGATGGACATGTATTTATGATATTTGCATTTGCAGAGAAATTGTTTGAAAAATAATATAATTCTGAATAATCTTGCGGTGAATAGGATTATTGGGCAGGGACGTATGCAGCCTGAGCCAGGTAATATTGCATTTGCATATTTTGCTAATGTTACTCCTTTGTGGATTTTTAGGGCTTGGTTGTGCTAGAATCCTTATGTGAGTACAGATATGATAACTGAATCGGCAACCATGAGCTGGGCTGGTTGCATCAAATCTTGAAATAAAGAGTAATGCTTAGATTTAGTGATTGTGCACTTGTCAGTGGGAAAAGTCTGCTGAAAGTTTGTTACTGTTTACTGCATTGTTGACTATTTGAGTTGGGCTATTTGTTTGTCTTGAATGGCTACTCATAAACATAAAACTCTCGTCACATAGGGTTGAGACAAAACCAAATCCTCTTTTTTCGGTGGGTGACGAAGTGAACAAAAACAAAGTGGTGATTGCCGCATGTCTGTTAAACAATTGTTAAAGAAAAAAGCGCGTTGAGCCAGGGCGAAATAGGAAATTAAATCCATACACTCAACATATTCTTGACTCTAAGCTAAAAGATCCGTCGGTCGGTACTCTACACTTTATCACACACAGAAGTATTTTACTTTTAAGTAAAAAATACTAGATATATCTGTTATATACCGTATATAGCCATGCCACATTCCCATTATACATATGTATATTGTACACACATGACTAACCTGAAGTTAACTAACTGAAGAAACAAAAATATAGTATTCTCACCACATTGTCTAGTACTTAATAGGTAAGCAATTCACATTAAAACTTTAGTGGGGAACTTTTAAGATGTCTACTAGATACAGTATAGTATCCGTTTATCTATACTTGCTAAGTTGCTACATGCGGTGGTGGAATACAAATACACGCTCAAGCTGCATCCTTAATATTTATTTGGTGTAAGAAGTAATAGTTATTCTTCTTAATGATGACGGAAAAGCGTAGATTAGTAGAAGAGACTCCTGTACAAAAAACAAAACTACCTAGTTGGCGGACAGATGCATTTAAGGAATTTTCGTTCCGGTGTCTGGTTCTGTTCATTTGCTTGGTTTTGTTTATATGTTTACAGCGAGTCCGTATTCTCCATATTATATTACTCTGTGGTCTAAATTTACATAGAATACTAGTGTTAAGTTTACTATGCACACAGCAGTAGTAAATAGATAGCTTGCTTTTGTCTGCTTTGGTTTTCTCGGCAAATGTGGTGAAGCTAGGTGGAGAGTTTCCATCGTTTGTATAAACTGTATCTGGTTGTAATTTGGTTAGTTCCTTTCTACAAGTCAGATTTTGATATCAAAGAGCTCGTATGTAGTAATTGTATAATATAGGTAAGCAAATACTTCTAAAGAAAGTTTTGTTCGTAAAAGATTCATTTGCGACATTGTAGAGCCTTCAATTCAAACCTTGAGAAAAAGCAGTTCCTTGATTTGTTCCTATCGTCTGTCAATTGATATCAAATACAAATAGGGTAAACCGTACACGTATGTCGTACACAAAAACTATATAAGCCACTCAGATAATGAAGATGTACTTGTACAAATGCCTAATAGTATAAAATGTAAACGAATGGCCAAGCTGATTAGTTGTGACCTAAATTCTAAATGAGTCGATTCTGTTAGGAAGTCCCATCAACTAACTAACTAAAGTAAGGGAAACCAAGCCTAAGTTAAGCATCTAGATGCAAATTAAATAGCTTAATGGGAGTTAATTGAAATGATGAAGAGGACAGACTTGATAGCACTACATAAACTCTGCCAGATTGTAATAAAATGAACTCGATGGCCAAAAACCATTATGGATAATTTGGGAACAATGAAAAAAGAATAATTTGATAACTTTAATCAAGGCATCGTTAAGTAAAATATACTGTGTTGGTTTGGATTAGGCACAACTTAAAAACGACGAGCCATTTATCCCAATATTTAATAGTTCGTACGCGTACTACTATGCACCAACTATTGTAAGATTAATTTGATTTGGTAGTTTTTTTATTCAGTAGTTATTTCTCTCATGCTGTAGAGTCAGTCCATTCTTGACGTAAATTGTGAGTAAAAAGGCCCTGATTTTTTATCTGGCACTATAAATAATACATTTTATCCACCTCTTCTTATAGTAGGTTCTTTATACTCATAGCACATCTTTTCTCAGATTCCATTTTCAGATAAGCTATAGTTATAGTAAGTATACATCCTAATTGCATGACTGGAAAAGGCACTGGATTTGTGTTGTGTACATAGGTAATATCTACCTTGTGTTCTTGTATTTGTTTGTATAATGATTAGTATATACCAAACTTATTATTATATGTATCACTTTGATTTCTTGAATGCTTGGCTGACTTCATTTTACAAACTATAGGGATACAAAACAAACAGAACAGTTAATTTTTTGTCGATTCCCAATTCTCTTTAATTTAGGACGGGAGTAAATAAAACTCATCACTGCAATCGTCATGAGTTAAGCTTCGTTAGTGAAACGAGGATGCATAGAACTTACCTACAATCGTGATCATTTGATATAGCACATGTAAAGAGTATATTATATGTGATGATGTAAAGTAGGCAAGTCTTTTCTGATAGTTATGCGTGATCACTTATTGGCAAGTTTATCTATTTTAAGTCATGGACTCATGCGATAGTGGATTTTTAAGTCCGCGTGTAGTTAAAGAGTACCTAGTCATAAAGCACTGTTATTAAAGATGATTATGATCACGTCACATTTAATAGGCTGTACTTTTTTAATTTTAGTTAAACTCGCCATTCTTATTAGGTAAACGACATGTACTACATGATAAAAGGCCCTTAACGCTAGAATATAGTACGAGCGTGTATCCTTAATTTTTTTTCTTGTACTACTTGTAATGTCCTTTCTTTCACTTAATTTAACTCCTATCTCCTCCTATATTTATTACTGGAGGAAAGGTAAGTTCCATAATTAACTCAAAATTTTCAAATTATTATCAAAGCTATACAGTTCTCCACTGATTGTGAAACTATGTACAGCCATGAACCATGCATAAATATATTCAGTTGTCAAATTCCTAACTGTGCAAACTGAAGAGTATCGAGAGTATATGCAAAAGTACAATCTCTGTCTGCACGACGTAAGTGTAATTTCTCATGTGTAGGCAGGCATGTAGTTTTTATGGAATTGGAAATTGGAGCACTGCAATCGTTTGTATTCCTGTACTAAGTCAATTACTTAGCATAGTAGGAACAACAAATGAGTCAAAGTCAAGTCTAGTATACTACAGCATTAGCCATTGTAATAATATTAATGTGTTATTCACAGGAACTGTTGTAATTGTAACCCAGCAAGTTGCATAAATATGCAGTTTCTTTCGACTGAGTGTATCTGTTTTATAAAAGGCCGTAGTGAACTTGAACGCTAAAATAGTTGTTCAGCACTCACTCAACGACTCGGTTGCCTGCTTTTCTTGTTTGCATTCTAGCTACATGCATAATAAAATAGAGTACATTGGTTCTTGCGTCTCACTGATAATCTCATCTTGAGGCTCATCAATAGCCTCAAGATGAGATAAACGCATCTGTAGAATCTGTACTTGTTTAGTAAGTCAACAATAATATAAAATGTCCCACTATTTACTACATTTATACTATCTGTACTGTTATTGTTCTACAACAAATATAACTAACAAAGACACACGTTAGGTGTATTTATTATTATATTCTATTGGTTTGAGGGTGGGGAAGGTATTGGATCTTGACTGAGATCGATGAAAATGACAAAACACAACATGCTACTGTTTTACTGTTACTTACTTGTTTGATTGTTATAAGTGAGGAGCTTAGTCAATGAATGTTTCTATTTTCTTTTACAGGTTGCTTATATTGCTGATTCTCTTGCGTTGCGACGGGTCAAAGGCACACAGCTATACGATATACGACGACACAGAATAATATATAAGTCAGACCTGAACGGGGCTGTGGACGAACGAAACAAGGCTGTAAATTCTACCAGTTAACTTTAAAAAAATTCATCGAACAGAGCAGCTAACATAATCCATGCAGCTAGCTAGGTTAGTCTGTGAATTGAATGCCAATGTAAAATAATAGGAGTCGAGTCAAAGGAAGCCAAATTGAGGTGACTAACTAAATTGTCAATATCCACATTAGTTCAGCTGTGTGGATTTATTCAAGAGTTTTCTTAGGGACCAAAATAAGAGGCTGCTGTTATCTCTTTTCGTGAGTCTGTGTTGAGTGTTGACGTCCTCCTCCCTCACTAATCAAACTGCAGACTAGTAGACGAATGCTGCCTGGACTGTGATAAAAATTCCATTTTACAGTGTCTTGCTTACAACGACTCATTTTACAATTTTCTACAAATCTACCTCAGCAAAGACGATTCCGGCATCAGCGGGATCGTGGAAATGCCTGTTGTCAGAAATTACCGTGTGAACTGGACAATTAAAAAAGAAAGAAATTAATCAGCAGCAGCAGCTTGTTTTCCAGCTGTCAGTGTTAAAAGTGTGGTGTTAATTTACCTCTGTCAACCAAAATGTCACAGAGAGAAGATTGTCTCAAGTTTGAGACAGGTCGGATTAAAGCCTTGCAAGAAGAACGGTTGCACATTCAAAAGAAAACCTTCACAAAATGGATGAACTCTTTTCTTGGCAAGGTAATTATGAATTAATATTTTTATTTATAGTGTACCTAATTAGATCTTTGAAGAAAAGATTAACCAAACGTTATTTTCTCTATTCTATTAAAAACTTGTTTTTTGACATTATTCTCTAATTTAATAAACGAAATACAAAGTTAAACTAAACATGCAAAATTACGCAGTAGAAAATGTCTAAAATATTTTACTAAAAATGAAGAAGTATACTGAATAGGAGTGCCGGGTGTACGCACGCCGTGCTCAAATTATTCAGTTACGTCACACACAATTCAAAAATCTAGTCTTTCATTCGTCGTAAAAATAAATTATATATAAACAAACCCAAAACTTTTAAAGTTCTTATTTTCTAAGTCTAAAGGGTGTGGGTGGACATTTTACATTACATGCATAGGTTAAGCATGTCAAACCTTCCCCATCCAAACACTGTCGACAAGTTGACTGAAATGCAGTCGCTGCATGCTAAAGTAGATACCTCTGTTGTCTGTATGTATCCCACCAGTCCACACCACAGTATTACCACGTAGTAAACAGAAGACTTTATTATTTATAAGTTGTATAGGTATTTAATGTTTATGTACAATTTTATTACAAAATTTCTGCATCCAACCGGTCAGAGTCAGGTGTCAAGTTTATTCACTTCACTTTTAGTGGATGTGGCTGGGATTTGGTCGATGTAAGTAGTCGTGGCACTCCCAGAAGCTAGAAACTTGAAAAAACCAGTTAATTTTGTGGATTATTTAAATTCCGTTGTACTCACCCTAATTGCAAATATGCAAATGTAAAAGGTTACTATAATATCGTCACCAAATACGCCAAATAGGTTCCCTACTAAGTCTAACAGGAGCTAGAAGTAGGAGTATCATGCTCAGTTTATGACCGAATTCATAGTTAGATGACAAAAAATATAATTTGCTGCTGGCAGGCTGCTGGACAAGCCTAAGTTGTAAGTCTTGCAAATATACATTAGCGAATATTTTTTGCAAAAATGCAATTGCATTTTTTCTGCCGTATGAAGGTATATGAATGAATATATCGTTTGGAAGTTCATTGTTCATGTTGTTAATAATTATGGATATTATTGTAACTTTCAACTTTGATTAGCTCACAACATTTATTACTTAACTATCTGTAATAATTTAGTAATTATTAATTACTTAATTACTCTCAATCTCATGAATACATTGAATTGAGATGTTGCATGACATTCACAAAAATCTGTTTGATGCTGCAATGTCAAATTAAAAGTAAATCCCATAAAATCAGAAAAAGTTATCTAATGTTGTTTTGATGTTGGTATACAACTGGTAGTATGTAAATATAGTTGCCACCAATCATACAATTATTAATGATGGGTAAAATGAATGATAGATACTTGATTGCTCATTTATAAATTATGGTTAAATATGTCCAGTTGATGAGTAAATTTTCAATGTAGCACGTTCCAATTTTTGAATTGAAATTTTACCTATGCAGCATAAAAATGTTTTTCTGTTTATTGGCTCCATATCTATTTGTTTAAATAGTCTTCGTCCTACCTACTTACTCTTCTACCCTTTGCAAGTTTGCACTGTTATATAGTACAGTGCAGAACATTACAGTTACAATATGTGATTCAATTTTATTCATGTAGAATGTAGACCTGTTTTGCATCTGTCCAATACAACTGTAGGTGAGATGGAGAGGTTTAAACGACCCACTACTATAGGACAAGACTAAGACCAACACTACAAAACTTGCTGGGTTCTAACAATGCCACAAGTGTTTTCTATTTTGTTGACAATGATTAGGTTTCGTTAATACTAAAACAACTTAATGGCTTATTGCATTATTTTCTGAAGGTCGTAGCCAGAGCCACTCACAACACAATTTTTGCAATATTGCAACTGTTGGATCAAGTATTATTTTATTCACATATGTACTTGGGTGCTGGATAGTCGACAGCATTTTACTTATTAAGCTTTATAAAGATAAACAGAGATTGAGGTACACTTTAAACTTTAGCATAGTAGAGTATAGTATAACATAATTCCACTTAAATACGTAAATATACTATGTGCTAAAGGTAGTATACTAAGTATGCCAAGTTTCAACTTAATGAACCTTATTAAATTCCTAGTTTTGTAACATTACAAGCTCATGAACTACGTATACAGAAGTGAGACTGTCATACTCATATGAGTATGACAAAATATTTATGTAAATATTTTCTATGTGGGTGATAAAATAAATTCGGGATTTTGTCCTTCTTTCGTGTGTATTGAATTGAAACTTGAATAAACAGAATAGGAAAAACTTTCGTATCAAGTCATTTTACTGTATTTACGTAACTGTATTTACACTGGAAATGTGGAAATACTATATCGTAATATCTCAAAATTATGTCTTAATTAATTTTTGGAAATGTTTTAATTCAATTGCACTGCGCTGTGCAAATAGATGATCAATTTTCATTTTAGATAACTTTTCAAAAGGGGCTTCTCAGTTAGGGTAGTTGGCCAGTTATTTGATCAATTTAAAAATGGAAACCAATCTGTATTTACCATAGTTGTAAGTTGTCTGTTCTGCAACTGTCGCCATTAGTATTTTTAATCCAAGTTACTGTGCATGTAAATGTTTGCAACAGCAAAATTGTTATTGTAAGTTGTAATGATTGTATGTTTGCATTGCATACTAAAAAGATGCTCACTAGACTCACTACTAGAGATGGTGACAATGAGCTTCCTTGTTTATTAAACTAAACGTAAGCATAACCGTTATGTAAAATGACTATCAAAAGTGACAAATGTTTAAGGTGACAAACAGAATTGTATGCGTTGTTGTGTTTTCCTAATATGATGTTTGAAATTGCCCATCATTTTTCAAAGTCACTGTGGTTTTCAGTGCAACAGAACTGCAAATACTTAAATGCATTTGTTTTCGTTGGTGACGTGAGATTATTATTGACATCCGTTAAAAGAATGTTGCATTAAACCACAACTGACAGTCTGTATAGCAGAAAGAGGAAAAATGATGATTCTAGTATTTATTTACATACAGAGAAAATATTTTAAAATTAACTGCAGGGCAGAAGAGAAGAGGTTGGCAAGAATTAGGCAAAAGCGAGCTCATAATGAATTCTCCTCAAAGACTTTCTGTTCAATTCACTATGTTCAAAATATAACAGTATAATTTGTAGCGAATTGGTGAAGTACTTAGTTGCTTCACATTTAGCAATCGCCTTGATTTGTACATTGTGTACAACAGTGAAATTAATAAGTTGCAATGCAAATATCAGGCTTGTCATCCTTTCTATCTCACTCACGTATACACCTTTGAGTTTGAGTAGTTAATCATAGGTTAAACGATGGGCTTAAGGTTAAGGTTAAAGATATTTAATGTAGGGTTAAAGCAAGAATTAGCGTATATCAGAATTTTAGATTAGGTAGGAATTTTGGTTAGAGCTAAACTTGGTAATAATATGTAGTTGCAATTTTGCAATTATTAACAAGTGTGGATGGACTGTCTGGTGCAAAACTTGATAAGGTGTTTTCATATGGTGACTAGCTATCTAAAGGGACAGGTAGGTAATTAAAGATTTATTATGGTATGACTAACGATGAAAACGATGTCAGTAAGGCGTGTAGGTACTAGACAGCTGTGCTTGTTGTAAATTGGACAGGATGTGTTTATTGTAGTAGTGTAGTGATCCCCTAAAATCCATAGTTGCTTTTGCCTTTGTCCATTGCAAAGCTACCCTTCATGAATACCTGCAGATAAAGTAATTATATAGAAATCTACCTCTGAATTGGTTTCCTTTTGCCGAAAAAATACTAGAACAAATATTTATTACACCTTTATTCACTGATTCATACTGATTAAGTTAATGTACTAATCCCTGTCTTTCGTTTTTCATTGACCTTATTAAGCCAGACACTGTTATTTCTGGAAGATCGCAGTTTTGTATTAAGCACAACTATAGGTATCTGCACTGCACTCATTGAATTTTGTTTTGAATCAAATTAATACAATTAATATTCTGGTCCTGGTCATTCATAGGTGTTATAAATATAAATGTAGCTTATAATTTTTTGCATTACACAGCTGTATTGATTTTCATTAAGCTAAGGATTGTTATTAGTGCTGAATTTAATGTACAGATATTATACTGTATTGCCATTTTGCTATATTTATAACTCCAATCAACCAAAACGACCAGTCCAGATTCTGATATTACTTGTACTTGTATGGTGGACTTGTATGGTAACGATTGTTAACTAAAATCATAAAAATCCTTCTACTAATAGTAGCAGGAATTCAATTTACAACAATTTCTACATCATTTCCTTTGTTCCTTTGTAAAGTTTCAAAATACCTAAGCAGAGTACCTACCCAACTCATAGTAGTAGTATACATGTATGTTTTAGTTGTTGAGTTGTGGTATATTTTGCATAGTAAGTACAGAGTACAGGCAAGAGGCAAAGCAAAGATAGGTGAATGTTTAGTATTGTTTAGTATCTGCACAAATAAAACTATAAAAGATCCTTTAGACTATCTGGAATGGGACAGGACATCGTAGTTTTGTGTTGCAGGATAAGGATGACAGGACAGCCTAGTATTCGCTGCATACGTACAAGTGTACGATTAGTTGTACATGCTTTTTGCATCCTTCCTTTTGATTGTTTTGGTGTGGCTAATCACTTCGTGATTTGTTCATCATTCGTCATGATACGGTAATTCGTGTTGATGATGTGATGCGATGACATATTTAGTGTATGAGAAAATTGGCTTTGTACACGATTGAAAAGCAACCAACTAATAAATAAGTACACTTTTTCATCTCGTTAATCATATTCCACGGTAATTTATTTTATGCTAGATAACTTCATTTTTTACGACAGCAAGACACTAATCTAACTGTGCCCAAGTGCCCACTATTTTTATTAGGTACTTATTATTACATTAACTAGTAGTATTCTGTGAATGAATACTTAGATTTAAGGATGGGCTTTACCACTTGGGGGGAAACCAAGGAAAACGAATTTTGAATTTACCTTTCAAAATTTCGTTAGATATCGTACCCGAAACCCAATTTTTAACTTACCGATGTCAATATCAATAATTTACTTTGTTTGGACATTCATTTGAGAGGTGCAAGCAAAGTTTGGTACTATAGTATAGTAATAATAATATGAGAATTGTGAGGGACAGAAATATCTGTGGTGGCTCTTGGCCTGTTTTTGCCAGAGAATTAATTTGAAAGCTGAAAGCACAATGCGCCTTATCAGGGATCCCCTTCTAGCATCATCAATTTTATTTTTCTCTCTGACTTCTACAACTATTATTATTATTCGCTCAAGTAGCTTATGCGCTTGCTGTCTCCTAGAGATTAACTTCCACATTATTATTACTTCAGTATATTTTTATGCACTCGGATATTCCTTGATTAGCGGTTCGGGTCAACCTCCGTCGACATCATTTTTGAAAAAATGCCGTTACAACCTCCCTAATTCCTTCAAAACTACCAATTCGATTTTTATGGGGCATACATTTTTGGAATCGTGAACTATCCAGGAGCAATAGTTATTGATCGGATTTTTGATATTTTAGTTCTAAATGCATTTTTAACAATCAAATTCTTTAA